>SNQJ01S0063806.1:63823-84199 GCA_010110895.2 Picea sitchensis | reverse complement strand
CTGCATTCCTGTGACTACCTGGCTTGTAACAAGTTCTTATCTTTTAATTCTTTGGTTATTACCCCATAACCAAATTAACATGACATTCTACTATGTCAATGTGTGCATTCAGAAAATAAAAATCTTTGAATTAACACAGGCCTACAACCTTTACCACATCTAGTGGTATGCATTCAAATAATATAATCAAGTGATTTAATCACATAGCTCTGGTTGAGGAAATTCTTACCATAATTTCCTTTCAACAGTTATGCAAAAATAGTGATAAAAAACTCATACCTACATGACTGTCATTAAAAATTATACTACCTGAATATCTGATAGCAGTAGAAGCTTTCAAGCTTCTTTTATCAGACTTATAACCAGCTCTTCAGCTCTCTGTTGCTTCCTTCATGAGGCAACAAAATTACCAACAACACCTGCAACATGGAAGCATTCTTTCTTCTGGCTGACCCAACGAGCCAAAACACACTTGCTGCCACAAATTGCAGCAACTTCTTTCTCCCTATAACACTTTTTCTTACGGATCCCAGAAGTATTCAATTCTTCCAGGATTCCTGAATCTTCTTGTGCTCTCCACTGTAATAACTGTGCATAGTTATTCCTTCCCTGAGCATTTTCGATGTAGTTTTTCCCCACCTCAGCGGGGTCTGCTGACCTCCCATTCAATGGGTCCTCAACTCTCGGAGTTGGAGCAGCTCTTTGGGTCCTTACTAGAACCTCCACAGAACAATTCCACAGGCCTCGCGTGGAAACTCACCCGCCAGAACTAGCAGCGGCACAAGTTTCTCCCACATGGCCATCGGGTATGACCACGCGCCTATCCAAAAGGTGTTTCAGGATTTTGCATACCGGGTGTTTCGATATGAGTCACCCTCGACTCTCTCTCTATCCCCGAAATCCGAAACAAGAGTCTAGCGCATGCTAGCTCTTCCTTTAACTTCCACTGGGGTGACCTCTAGCTATGAACTGGGGCCCAACTTCCGAGCGCTACGGGACTTTACCCTTCACGAACTTTGAGGAATAACTCTCCTCCTTTCTCCCGAGGTCCGAACTTCCGAACCCTAGTTGCCTCAGATCAAAGGTCCATAGTTTTTCGGGTTCGACAGTCCCGGTCAATTCCTTGCGAATCGACAATTCGCGTTTCAGGGTTTCGAAAGACAGTTTCCCCTTCTTTTCTTCTGATTTCCCGATGAAAGGAATCAACGGTTCGATCTTCCCTGAGATCAACGATTCAATACCTCCCCTGAGACTTCGAGTGCTAAATGACTCTTAGCATTATCCTCCTCGCAGTTGGCTGGATCCAACGGCTCACGGGTTTTCAACACTTCTTCCTGGAAGCGCTCCACCGTCTGATTCTACCCTTGTTAATCTCTTTCGCGATTCGGGACTTGGAGTGACCAAGAATTTGACATGTGCTCCAAGTTCACGATCCCTGAATTCGCGATTTCTTGAATGAGATCAACGGTTGTCGTTGACCCGGATCTGACGGTAGCTATCCTTCCTGAGCTTCAGAGTATTGGAAGATACTTGGCCTTAAACCCCTCGCCGCTCTGCAATATCCAACGACTCTCACAACTTCTACACTTCCTCCACGAAGTGTCTCCACCGTCCATATGGCTCCTCTCCTTTGCTACCTCCCAGAGGTTAAACTCCATGCTCCTTCCTCCGGATCCAATGACTATCGTCTCTTTGCACTAGATCTGATGACCCAGATCTCTTCCTCTCCAGCTGATCTAATGACAATGATGCTCCCTTCTGAGCTTTAGAACTTATCCCTTCCCCCTGGAATATTTTCTGAAGTTTCAAAGGCCTCAACCTTTGCTTCCCCTGCGAGCTCAATTCCCTTGAATCTCACCTGTGTTCTAGGAACATTGTCCCTCCTGAGCTTTGTCGACTGTGAAACCTCAAAGGGTTTCTCGACCTCCTGCTCCTCTTTGTTGTTACTCTGTGCACAACAACACTATCCTTCCTGAGCTTCGGAACTTGAACCTCTAATGGATTCAACCCTTGCCTTCTCCTTCAAATGGATATTGGTGCCCTCTGGCAACTTCTTTCTCAAGCACGCTTTGCTGAGCCTATAGGGTGTTCAATGACCCTGTGAGTGTCTTCCTATGACACTTCTCCTATCTTAGAACTCGAAAGATTTCCTTCTGTGCACACTTGCGCCAACTTGATGCTCTTCCTGGAAAAGTTCTCCAGAATCCTCAGTGACTCTGTCTTCTCGGTGCTTTCCTCTGCACCGTCTTACCTCCAAGGATTCCTACCGTCCGTTCAGGTTCTCAATGACTTCTTTCCAATATCTTGGCGTCAATTCTTCTAGAGTTGACTTCCTCCCTAATCTTAAAGGATTTTGAATATTTCGAAGGCTTCGATGGTGTTTTCCAAAAGACTTTATGGTGCCCTCTATGTTTGTCTCCTAGAGTCTTTCGAACTTAAACAAGTTCCCTCTATAAGCACTCCTTGCGCTGGGTATGCACACTCTACATACAAAATTTCTATGCTATCTCTTCCGAGCTTCATTTTCTAAACTAGAAGCATTATGTGTCTCTTCCATTTCTTTGCACTTTGTGGCAATTCAAATTAGTTCTGGCACTCGTCAACCTTCTGCAATACAAATGCACAAACAACTAGAATTTGTCAGACCTTCGTTTCTTGATAATTCCTTCATCATTCTTAACAATCAAATTTAAGAAAATGTTTCAATTTCACGACTTTTTCGAGCTCTGCTCGGCTTTGTACTTTTCGGGACTTCGGGTTTTCGGTACCCAGGAGTTCACGATGCAGTGACTCCCAACCTCTTGTCACTCCTATCACCGAAATCCAAAATTTCGATTTACTTTATTCTTCAGGCTCATAGCACAGCTGTCACCCTTAACCACAGTGGCACGTGGCACGTCGCCATCGGTGACGTTATCGAGTCCCACCACTCTTACTAGTCTTCTCTCAAATCTATGGCACAGATATTTTCAGTGTTTCGGGCATCGAGAGTTCATGCACCCCACATCTCGAACTTCCATCAGCCGAAATCCTGAAATTATGGTTTACTCCTCCGCTGAATTGGATGGTCAACTCCCTTCCTACGATCTACGGTGTAGATCGTTTTGGGATTTCGGGTTTCGGGTTTCGGAGGTGTTCACCTTCCTCACTTCCCATCTCCCGACTTTGTGAAATACGAAAGGTTTTCGCGACTAACTCAAGCATAACTCCGCCAGATCTAATGGTTGAGCCTTCCTCCCAAATCTACAGCGTAGATCTTCTCGGGTTTTCGGGTTTTTGGGAGTTCGCGTATCGCGATTCCCACGCTCCTGTGCAACTCCAAAGGGTTTTTAAACCCTATGCACGTTTTCCTGATCCGACGGTCATGAGGGTTCACTACTTCCCTCCCGAACAGATCCTAAGGCTCCAACACTGCTGGTGTGGAGTCCTCTCTCCCTATGGCCATATACCACACCAGCTGCGGTTTCACAACACCGCTATACTTCCTAAGCTTATAGGCATGGCCAAGTAACTCTTTGACACTCTGGACCATACCAGGGTCCGAAATTGGTCCTCCAAACACAATTTCTCCTCTCACCCTCGGTCCAAAGACCACTCAACTGGCCCATCTAGGCTCAGTGTCGAAACCTTGGCTCTGATACCAAATTGCAGCTCACCTTTCTGTATAGCTTTATCACTTCTGATACCAATTGTAACAGTCTTTCTTTTACCAAATTGTAGCGCTCTTCACCCCCTTCTAGGGCCAGATAGGTGCTACCTTGCGGAAAGCAACTCATACAACCCTTATAAAAACAACATGCATTTAATCAAAGAAACACATTTAAGCTCAGAGTAAGCATAAGAATTATTATTAACATAAATAATCCATGGCAATAACATTAATCCAAATGCATAGCAGAATACATGATAATTATAATACACAGAGATACAAAAACATAATTAAAGCATCATCTGGTACTTATCTTTGAAACAGTGGTAGTTCCACCAACCAAGTGCAGGCCTTCCACGAACCTCCCAGCCTTAGACCACACTGCTCATAAGCTCAGCAGTGGATCACCCCCGAGCTGGGACTAAGCTCCACCCCAAGGTAAGGAATCCTAGGCTAGGCTGAGGTTACAGGGAAAACAACACAGAAAGACGAAGGATTCTTCCCAAGATGCCATCTTACGCCCACTACTTCCAGACTCTCATTCCCCACATGCATGTTCCGCCCAGGAGTATTCACCTTCACAAGCACAGTCCATTGGTGCTACACCTCCCTCTCTGAGTCTCGGCAACAAGCTAGATCAGAAAGTCTCCGAGCCCGAAGCTGGTGCTGGACACTCTCTGGAAGAAACCACTTCCCAGCAAACTCTCTCACCTAGAGAGAGTTGCTCACAGGCATGACAACCTGTTCTTCCAATCCTCAATCACCTCCCTCACTTGGAGAGAGTGTTGTACCACTGGCCAACAAGCCACATGCAGTCTAGTACTACGTGGCCACAACAACCCATGGGGAAAATAGACACAGGCTTTCCCAAACTTGTTCAACAATCACAGGATGGTCTCACGGTCACGGCTTCGGGACAGGGACTCCACACACAGGCTCGCTCTATCAGACAAAGGATGCATTGGCTTTCCAAATTTGACACAAGCTCTCCCTGA
Organism: Picea sitchensis; assembly: GCA_010110895.2. Taxonomy (NCBI): domain Eukaryota; kingdom Viridiplantae; phylum Streptophyta; class Pinopsida; order Pinales; family Pinaceae; genus Picea; species Picea sitchensis. The sequence continues at coordinate 79,555 of SNQJ01S0063806.1, read as the reverse complement.
ATCAACATTGCGGCTCTTAGTTCAAAGGGTGTACGGGGTATACTCTTACAGAGGTCGGGTCGGATGTACCATTCAGCAAATCGGGTCCAATGAAGGAGAAACCCCTATCACAGCTCGATTCAACAGTTTTCACTACCATTACAGCATAGTCTCACGGCTATGGTTTCGGGATTGCGTGACCAGCAATTCCCACAGGGGTCAACATAGACTCCATGGCTCTGAACAGAGGTGTATTGGCTCTTCAGAACAAACACAGGCTTTTCCCCCGTTTCAGAATTGCACGAGGGTCTCTTGCAAAGGTCACACAGTTCACTCTCAGGACAGTCCAGGGTCGAATGGAGGAGGAACCCCCCAACACGGCTCGTCTCAACCTTTTATTGCATGCGCCATGGTTGACACTTGTCCCCCATGCGACTACATGCATTCCTTTAGCATGCATTCCTCCCACCATTTGGAAATCACATGTCCTTCCAAAAGGACTTAGGTTAAAACATATAATGCACATATCGTTTGGAATAATATTAAAATATTATTCCCAAGGCTTAAGCCCCTAGGCTCAACACTTAGCCCCTTTTTCCCACCTTCCAGCCTCTAATCCTTTGCCCACTCTATGGATGCTTAGTCCCCCATCACTCATTCATCATGTCAACCTGGACGTGGCGGTGTTTATATTTTTATTAATGCTCTGCATGATTACATATACAAAAGTAGGCTCTTGGCCTTCAACACTTAGGCTCCCTGGCCTAATAATCACATAATCCCCCCAGCTTATATAAACTTGGCTCACCAGCCTATAAAACATACTTACAATTCATAATGCAAGCTTTACATCAGGGCTCGGCCTTGGGGACATTACAATCTTAATTTCTCGAATCAAGTTGGATGTTAATGTATGTTTAAGAGCTAATTTGACATCTAAGGATTTTCAGATCATGTATCAAAGCCCCAATCATTAAACACATGTAAGAGGGTTGTTGTGAAAAGTCACTTCACATAGTTATTGAAAGCATGGGGTTGAGTACAATCAACATTGGGGATTTTGAGAGTCAACATGCATGGGAAAAAGAGAAATTTGGATGGGTAGTGTATGCAGTTTTTACAACCAGTTTTTAGAACAACAAGTGTGGAGGGTGATGGAGCTTGAAGGCGTCCATAGTGGGCATGTGTAGTAGCTTGTTGGAATTGTAAATTCATGAAGAAACAAGTTGTTAGACCTATTGAGTGAGATTCTATGTGAGAGATTACCCCAACATCAAGTGAGCTTGTTGTTGTGAGCTTTTCCTATTGCAGCTGACATCCCTAGAGTCCCCAACAAGAGATATTCCTAGCCAACCTATGTTGGAGCCCTAGAGGGAAGTGGGAAGGCTTGAGGGACTGTGTGTAGTGAAGGGGGATCCCATTCCTTGGGTTGTGCAAGTTGAGGGGAAGAGAGATTGTGGATTGGGATAGCTATATGAAAATTAATTTGTTGTGGGTTGTATTGAGTTGTGGGTGGACAAAAGAGGGACATCCTTTTCTTGTGGATTCGTAGCCCTAGGTCGGGGGTGATTTGTTGGTGATATTTGGAGCTACAAATATACGATTGGGTGGAATGTTCACCCTCTACAACTGGTTGCACATTTGGCTTAAAACATAACTGTTATCTATGTTACCTTACTTTTATTTATGGGTTTATTTGATGTGCATATACTATGTCTTTGAGTGAATTATATGCTGCAGTGGATATGTATTTATGGGTACATTCATAATGTTGTGAAATGCATGTTAAATCCTAAATGCATTGCATTTAATTATGGGATTCATTTGATTTGTTCTTACTATGAGTTTGATCAATTATAAAATGATGTATGTATGTTTAATAGACTGCATTCACTCTTTTAAATAATTATGTTAGATGCATGGATGATTTTAGCATGCTACACATATTTAATTTAATGGTTATCCGAATTTTTTTGGCGAGGTTAGTAGCGGGTCTCTACATTATGCTTCTACAGTAGCTATTTGTTGTTTTTGTTGGACTAGAGTACCCATAATTAAAGCAAATTGAGAAATGGCCTTGTGCTCGTTATCATGAACTTTGTAATAGAAAAGATGGAGGATCTATTGCACTAGATTGACTCCTTGTGGTTCCACATAACACATCTAATTTCTTGCAGCTCCCTATAATCCATTAGGATTGGAAAAAGACCACAACACTAGGCTAGGACCAAAAACAAATTGTATACTAGAAACTAGAAAACAAGCCTTCCTACCATAAGACCACCACCAAAATTCTCCAAATTTGACGCTTTCTAAGAGCTTTAATGCATGTGATCCTTGGACACATTAGAGGACCAAACCAACCAAGAAAGCAATACACACTTTCTAAGAATGGTGGCGCAAAGAAATAGAGACAAACCACTCTAAGAGGGTGGAATCCAAATACATATTGAGATTCAAAAATCCCCCTTGTGTAGATGAAAAACAAAGATAAAAACCCTGTTGGGATTCCTCCAAGACTAAAATTGATCAAACCAAACATGTAAATTACCACAATAAAAATGAAAACATCTCTTACTAGACAATGACCGAACAACTGAAGCATATTTCCAACTTCCACAGGACACCTTCCTCTCCACGACTCCATAATCCTACCTTGAAAATGATAACACTAGTTGATGATTCAAAATCATATCTTTCCATGAAGCTAGCCAAGAATGCAAGTGAGCTATGTCGGTCTCACCAATTTACTTGCCTCTCTTTGATAGTGAGGTGATCTGGATTATTTTCGGCACGAAATGAGAGCGGAGATATAACATAGAAATATTCAGAGATATTGCAAGAGAGACAACAATATAACAGACATATATCGGAAATATAACAAGAGTAACAAATATACAATAATACACGATTTCTATTAATGAAATAAATGTACAAAGACTGTAAAAATACAGAGTGAAAGACTCGCTAGAATGGTGGAGGCTTATCTCTAAGAAGAGATGTGACGGTTGCGCTCATTCACAAGAAGATGGTTACATTGAGGCTCTGAAGGCCTTTTTACAATAAATAGGAATGCCAAAAACCCTAGACATCCAAAAACCTAACCCTAGGAGATGAAGCGCCAAAAGTCATGTGGGCTCCGTTTGGGTAAGTTAGTACATCAACTTCCTAGGGTCGTAACTTTTGCATACGATCTCCGTTTTAGGCGCATGATAGCCCGTTGGAAAGATATCGTCAAGGAGATTCATTTTAGGGGAAATATCGAAGAAACTTTGATAATGCTCCTCATTTTCCCAAAAAATGTCATTTAGGGCCTCAAAACGGCTCCAGAAGTTTCAAGACCTGAAAAACTACTAAAAATAGTAAATTACCAAAATTGCTAGAAAACTTTTTTGAGCCATTTGGAAAAGGTGGGTGGCCATCGATATCCACCTAGATCATGAGGCCCATGGGTGCATGACATAAGGAGAGTTAATGCATTGTTTTGTGCCTTTGGGTTCATTGATATTTAATTAAGGTAAGGATTGGTAACTTGTGGTTCCATTAATCGTAATCATCCCCACTTTTAGATTTATATCCCCATAGGCAAACTGATATGATTGTTGGTTCTTCTCCCTCAGAACTTGATAGAACGCAATCTTTTGAAATTTTTCAACCTCTTGATGAGCTCGAGCTAGAATAGATGTGAGGCTATAGTTAGATGGTAAATTTTTTAGGATCATCTGATTAATAATTGTGTTGGACTCTCCCACAACTATCAATAAGTGAATTTGAGAGTTCATAGCTATACACAAACCTTGTAGTAGGGCATATGCTTCAACTTGATTGTTGGAGGAGTTCCATAGTCCCCACATATAGGTTATTTCAATTTTTCCTCCAGGATCAATGATGACCCCCCTGCACTTGCCACTCCCTACTTCTCTTTCTTGCATCTAACCAAGAAACATAAACATGATTTCAAATAACCCCAAATTATTTACTTCCTTATCTTAATTTTTATTATTATCTAGAAATCAAGTTTATTATTTAAACTATTGTGGTTCTTGTTACCCCTCCACCTCATAGTTTATGTATTTTTTACCATATTTCTAGGGTTTGTAAAGAGAATGGTATTTTATATTCTTTTAGGCTAAAAGCTGGGAGAATATTATTATTGCAATGAGAAGGGTGCTAGATCTCTCATGTAAATCATTGCTACTTGTCAAGATTCATCACTACTTGTCTACTACTACTTCTATCATATGAAAAAACTATGTATGGCTAGTTAGAGTGACTTTTTGGAGTGGATGTGCTTATGGGCGCTTTGCTACTTCATGGATGCTCATTGCTAGGGTTTTGATGGATGAAAGATTTTTTGAGTAAGCGCTCTTGTTATATTGTGATTATCTTTTATGAATGTATGTAAGTGTAATGTTGCTTCTCCAATGTTGGTTGGGCATTATCTTGGATCTTTCTTAAACAAGCCCTTCTTGTCAAAATCCTTGGAAGGTTTCTAGTGAAGAACCTTCCCTTGAACCATATTTGAAAATCTAGTGATAAACCTAAAGGATATTCTAGGGTTAGTAGGGAACAACCCTAGATATCATCATAGTATCCATTCACATCTCTTCAAAGGAGTCCTTAACTGTCCCCATATGCCCCAAAAAACATAGTAGACACCTGTCTTCTCTCGATAGTTAATCACAAAACGCAAATTTTATTGTATGTTTTAGGGTAAATTTAAGGGTTTTTTAGATTACATTTAATTTTTAGCCATCAAAAACCTATATGTCTAGGGTTTTCATGTATATTTTCGACCTAAAATTTTAGGGTTTTCTTGCATATTCTTGACCTGTAATCCTAGGATTTTCTTTCATGTTTGAACAAAAAATTTATTGCATAAAATTTGCCATGCTGATTTATATTGTTGCATTTTTAGGCCTAGACATATTGTTTTAGTTGGTTGTTATATGCCTTGTAATTTTCAGATTTTAAAAGTTAACTAAACCTTAGATTTATTCATCATTTTATCCCTATTTTCTACTAGTTTATAACTCATTTTGAGGTATATAAATTGTATTGCTATTGTAACTTGTTTATTGTTGTAATTTCTTATCTTTTAAGCAAGTTTTACAACAACCATTGGTAATTTTTAGATTTGAGTGGTTTGGGGATTGTTTTGCATGAGATTATTACTTGATAAACCCCCTAAATTAACATTAGAACACTTTAAACCAATACATTGAGTAACCACCTTATCCTTATCTTGTTTGATATATTCCATTGGTGGTATTATTGGGTAGCTAAATAGGAGGGCTTAGACTTGATTGTGTCTTGCCTCAAGATTCCTTGAGGCTACTAGGGAAGCCTCCCTTGTTTTGGATTTTACTTCTTCACTAAAGAGAGACAAGTTGTTGCCTAGTAACAATGGTGACATCTTTTGATATTCCACTAATCTTAATGCCTTGTAAAAACTTTGCACTTGGTACTAGATTGTGTGGTAACAATTATAAAGATAAATTGAATGGTGACATCTTTTGATATTCCACTAATCTTAATGCCTTGTAAATATCATAAATGAGAAAATAGAGCATAGAGAACAGTGAGCTTTGATGGCAGTGTTTTTGTCTGTTGGTTGAAACCTTTTCGTCTTATGATCTTCTTCATGTTTTGACACAACATCCTGGTCATCATAGCTATGTTGCCATTTTTCCTCTCATTGATATCCAATCATGTAATAACACTCCCTTACTTGTTTCCAGATGTGTTTTCCTTTTCATATTCAATGCATTGGATACGTCTACTTACTAATTTCACTACCAGCCCTGAAGGATCAGTTGCTTGATTAGCCTTGAAAGTGTATAACTTTCTTTCTATCTGAGGCATCTTTTCATGTATCCTTTCAACTCCTTGAAACATGGTCTGTAGCTGCAAGCTTGGGTTCACTATCCATTTTTTTATCTGAAGAAGATCAATATGTTTCATATTTTGGATGGTCGTCAGAGATTCCTCTTTGCTTGTTCTAGAATTATACTGATTCTTTGCTATGTTTATTTGACCTAGGACTTCATAAATAGTATTCCCTTCGAAATCAATTAGCCCTTTATCTAGTACTGTCAATGCTTCTAGACAAGCTTCAATTACATCTCTAGCAAGTCTCTTGCCTTCTGTCAAATTTGTTTCCCAAGCCTTCATAACTATGTCACCTCTTATTTGTTCTGACAGAGAGAGTCGATGTACATTTGAGGCATCATCCCTTGATATCAATAACACGGTCTCTTGAAACTTAGCTTGAGTTGAACGAGCTTCTCTCTCCTTGATATAGATGTCTTTCAAAGAAAGGTCGACTGTCTGGTAGCACTTCTGGACAGCTTCTACCTTCATAAAAAGATCTTGTTGTGCATTTTCAAGTTTTTCATTTATTTCAATTGCTTGGGTCCGGAGAGTTGTTTTATTAATTCACCATGCTGGGTAATCAGCCCTTGATTGAGCTGGGAATTCCTTTGAAGCTCGTCAAAGTTGGCTTGGAGCTGTTGAATTTGATGTTTATCACATGCTCTGATTTGCTTGAAGTCTCTTTTCATCTTGTCCTGAACAGTCTGCTCAGTCGTTTGTATTTGCTTTTGCAGTTGCTCTACCAGCTGGTTCCTCTGTTTTAGCTACTCAACCGGATTTTCTATAGACCACTAATTGACCGTGGAAAAGGCACCTAATGATCCTGCCATTTTCTTAGCGAAATATGAATCATCTCGGTCATGTCCATCGTACACCATTCTCTGTCTTTTGGCGATAGCACCATATTTTTGATGCATTTCTCACTTAACGATGGATCTCGTCTTCTTGTTGAAAAAGAAATCTAAAGTAGGCATCTCTTCGACTGAAATTAGGGTAAGATCATCTATAGAGATGACTTCGAAACTGGGAATTCCGAAGCTTGACTGCAACAGTGTTAATGAAATAATGGGGCTACCTATCTCTGTGGACGATTGTTGCCCTGCTATGTTGGTAACTGGTTTATCCGATGTAGACGATGATGTATCTTGTCCTCGTTTCATAAAGGCTTCGAGCTGAGCCTTTGCTTAAGGGCCTAGTGGAGTTGATACCAAAGCTTCCAAATTTTCAACTGAGACTTCAATGTCTTTTGGATTTTCCTTGGTTTCCTTTTTTCAGAGCTCCCTGTCTGAAAACCTAGAGGTACAGTCTCCTGTGTAGACGAAGGGGCTATTGACTCTCCCTTTAGCACCTTAGGCAAGTTATTTTGTCTTTGCTTTTGGAAATTGAAGAAGCTGACCTGTTGATCTGGTGACAGAGTTTGGACTATGTCTAGTACTTCCTCGTATGACCTAGCTCCCCTGAATACTTCATCCTGTGGGGAAATCTCGTGCACATACCTCTTTAAGTTGTATTGAGCCAGGTGATTTTCCACAATCTTTTGTGGATCATTCCTTTTAAACTCAATGTCAACTAACTTGACATCTTCTAGGGTTGTATTCTCTACTTTAGAATGGCCGAAGTATAACAACGAAAAAATACCAACCTAAATAGGGAAGGTTGGCCATACGTTTTTCTGGGCCACTTTTAATTCCTTGTTGATGCCCCCTGCCACAGTCTAATAAGCCACTTCTCGGCATACCAGTTGATCTGGTAAAAAATTTGGGAGATCACGGGGGGGACCGAGCACCCGAAAACCCTGATGTAGGAAAAGTTTTCTTCAATGTACCAGTCTGCTATTTACCCAGGTTTGCCATGATTCTGTCTGAAATTCTGGGAGGTGGGAAACTGTATAAGGTGATATGAATAGGCACCACTACATAATGGAAGAGTTCATAGAATAAATCTCTGGCTTTGTCTTCCCATAGATTGGAATGATAGAAATGGATAGGTTCAGCACTGGTTGGGGTCCAACTCCAGTTCATCAGAGGGAAAGGAGTCATAAAGCAAATAGCATCCATGATGTATGCTAACATATAGAAAGGGGTAGGTTCCCCTTTAGACTTCACCAATTGGTACTTTGTGATTTCCTTAGCCAAGTTGTCTGACAACATCTTGGCCAAGTTGAAAGAGTATCCCTCGACCTCTTCGTGCATAATCGATACCCATGCTAGTGGGAAGTGAGTGGAGCTCTTCTTTTTGAACAACCTACATAGCATCCTAGCCACATACATCATATGGGCTTCTAACGATGATGCGGCATACATGTCGTGAGTGTCGGCTCTGAATTTCTCCGGGTGCCCCCACCAGTCCTTGATTAAATCAAGGTAGCTTTTCCCATATTGCGTGCACTCTTGTTTCTCAAACTCCATTATGAATGTAGTGTTGTAACTATATTTAAAAACAGGGGATAGTTTATACATTACTTGTATATTCTCCGGTTGAAAACACCCAACAACAACATTTTGTGAGTTGTAAATGCTCCTGGTTGAAATGTCGATGTTTTCTAGGGCCCAACCTATCATGTCGTTATACGGCATGAGCCTTAGTCGCACAGCTATTTTGTGTAGCTCTCACTGAGCTATATCCCTGAGCTTAGTTGCATGGGTTTCACTCACTTCATCGCTTGAATCCTCTGGGCAATTTATAATCTTGTGCTCTAGAATATCGAACACCTGTGTCCAAGGTTTTACAGTATCTATGGCTCTCAGTGAGGTGTCTGATAGGACATCTGTGTTTGGATTTGCACTTTCACCATCTACTTTAGCCATATTTTGTGGTTCCATGATATAGATGAAATTGAGACTGGGTTACCTGTTACATGTGAACGCGTGAGCTTCTTAGTTGGCTAAAAATTGTTATTCTGTGAGAATGAAAATGGAATTCAAAATCAAATATTCTTATTAACCTCATGTGTATTGATTTGTGAATACCTTTACTGACGATAAATTTATTTATCTTAATGAGAAAATCTAGGCGATGATTTGCAATCTATATTGAAATCATTGTCGTTGATTTGTGATTAATGCCATTAATATTGGTGGTTCGTGATCAGGGACTTGGATGAAATAGGTTTGAAATTTCCCGAATCGTGAATTCAAGAAAGATTAATTGCAAGGTAATCTTGTTTAAAACATTAATTAATCGTGTTTAACTTTAATTGTTTTTGGGTATTCAGACTTCAAGACTTTAATAGTAGCTCGAGATAGAATTTTCGAAACCCGAAACCGTGAAATGATTAATCATCAAATAATTATTTTTTAGTGTTAATTAACCCTGCTTAAGTTTGAAGTATTTCAAAAGTTCAGACTTCGGTATTTTAGAATGTGATGGATGGCAAAGGTCCGAACTCCAAAGTGTGAAGTTGTTAACTAACTTTTAATCAATATTAACTTAACTAATTGAGGTTTAATATCTTGGCATTTTGCTGCTTCGTGGATTAGCAAGTTAGCTTTTTATTATATTTCCGAAAGGATATTACCTGTAGTGATGTGTCGAAGATGATGTCATTTATATGACGTGTTGGAACTAGAGGTTGCCATGTTTCAACCCAAGGAAGACTCAAAAAGGTAGATGTGTACCATGACTCGTGTTCTTTAAAATTTTGTGGACTAGTGATAATGGATACTTTCAGGTTTTGGGACTTCAACTGTGAAGACCTGTTGCAATACCTGAAGCGCAAAACTCTGAAGCGACCTTTAGTGATTTGACTCTTTAACAATCAGGTGGCTCCAAAACTCGGGGAAAAAGGGGATCGTTCGATCAATGGGGGAACTTTATTGATGGTGGACATCGTGCACGCTTTATGACTATAAGTAAATTTGATTTAAACATTTGAAAGCCGACTTCTTGGTCATTATAAAAAAGGATGAAGTTCTAGAAAGTAAAGCTCAAGGCTTAGGATTTATATGTGTTCCAACATAGGCTCCATCTAGGGATCACGTCTCCATGCGAGGCGTGGAAGAACAATAGGCCAAGTACCTTTATTGGGTAAATGGAGTCATCATTGGATTTCTGGGAAACACTTTTTGAAAAAATCATACAGAGAGAAATTAGACTTCAGTCGTGTTTCAGAAAACATTTAAAACACAATCAATTACCGATCTCAAGTTAGACTATTAATAGTTTCATTTTCTTGAAACTGAGTTTGGATTTGTTTAATATAATCAAAACAACTTTAACCGAAGTATCAAACTTTGGTTGATTTCGTTCGCACCAAGGCACAATAGTTTTAACAATTTCTTTAGGGAATCCCTTGTCGGTTGGAATGTAAATATTATCAGAAAGAGAACTAGCTTCCAGAGTATTTTTACACATGTATGATAGCCTTACAGATATCATAGATATTGATTCACTGCCAGCGAGCCTATTTAGTACCTCGGTGAAGTTATCTACATCTCCCATTGAATTTCCTTTCACCACTTCAAATAACATTTTTGTGTTTTATTTGAGATGAGGGCAATCATTTTATGAATTTGCTTTCATCATCTCTTTTGTACAAAATGGGGGCATTCGATTTCACGAGTTTAATTTCACCATTTGTCTTGGACTAGATGGGGGCAATCATTTTATGAATTTCCTTTCACCATTTGTCTTGGACTAGATGGGAGCAATCATTTTATGAATTTCCTTTCACCGTCTTTCTTATATGTTATTATTATTTTGAAGTGGGGGCAATCAATTTGTATGTATCATACGGGGATGATATATGCTTAAGATTTAACAATGAAGGTCTGTCAACCATTTTTTATTGTACTCTAAGCTACATCTCTCCTGAACTTCAATGCATCTTTTCCTATAGGGAAGATCTTATGAGGATTTTTTATTTTATAGGGATTTGCCTTGAGAGAATTAATTAGTTAAAATCTGTTAGAAGAGCTAAAGTTACCAGGATTAGCCTAGACATACTTTCTTTCAGTTAAAATCAAAGGAACAAAAAGATTTTCACCTAATTTTGTTTTGAAGATATGTTTTTAAGTTTTCAGAGGTAGGGTGAAATTCTTTCTTTTTGTGAAGATTTAAGGTCATGTAGTGAAAATTGGGATAGAGTGAAATCTTTTAGATATGCTAAATGAAAACGGAACCAGGAGTCAAAGGGTTTGAAAGGGATCTCATTTCCACATAAGTTCACTTCTTGATTATCGAGCTTATCTTTTATTCTTATTTTCTTTTCTTTTTATTTTATTTTTTGTCTTATTTTCATTTGATTCGGAAATCTAGAAATTTATATCTTTCTGACCTTTGATCAAGTGATTATATTTACGAGAGTAGAACGTTGTTTATATCCGATAGGATTTCTTTTGATTTTTTTAGCTTAAACAATAGGTATAGAAGTTCATGCCTCGGATTTTATTTACATTTTCAATCAAACCAATTGTTAATTTATCACCTGTTTTGAGAGAAATAATTGTTTTGAAAACTAAGCATTAGATTCCACTACCTCTTTATTTCTCATCTGACAATAAGTATTCTTCAAGAGCATAAAAAGAAATAATCAGAGAGTTCAACAAAATAGAAATGATATGCAATACATATATTTTATTTTTGCTTTTTATGATACCGAATAAAACTTGGTTTATTTAAAAGTAAAATTTAGATGTCCTACAAAAATTTGAAATTGCAACTTCAAACAAAAAATCAAACCGGTATATACAATGGTGATGTGAAACAAGATTATTGCATAAAAATTTTTAGATAGCGCCCATTGATAGGGTGTCAAAAGTTTTCCCGTCAAGATTTTCCAGTAGGAATGAATTCTTTCCCTATGTAGCTACAATCCTGAATGGTCTGAACCAGAGATGATGAAAGTTGTCGTGCTTTCTTGCATCTTCTTTTCTAGCATCCCATTTTAAAACTAGATCACTAGGAAGGAGCTCCCTGTCTTTCACTTTTTATTCGAAAAGGGATTTCATATTATCTTGGTATTTTTGAACTCTGTCATCGACTTCGGCCATGTTTTGTTGGACTTCAATTATTTGGTTTATCCTCCTTGTTACGTCATTCGCCTCTTCCTTTGCGTCTTTCCACAACTTCATTATTGGAAGAGATAGATTAATAGGGAGGACAATGCCGGTGCCATAAACCATTTGGAAAGGAGACATACCTATTGATTTCTTAGTGCTTATCTGATTTTCCCATAAGGCGTACTTTAGGTGAATGTGCCAAGCCTTCTTATTCTTCGTTAATACTTTCTTGATTATATTCATCAAGCTTTTGTTGGACGATTCGACCAACCCATTTCCCTGAGGATAATAGGTTGTAGAATGTTCTAGCACAATGTTGTATTTTTGACAAAATCTTATCATTGTCATATATTTGAACGCTTTGGGCATTGTCTGTAACTATTTTCTGGGGGCAGCCAAATCTAGATAGGATGTTCTCCTGAAAAAAATTTATAACTACCGGATCTGTGGCATTCTATGTTGTAATGGCTTCAACCCATTTCATGAAATAATCAGTAGCAGTTAAAATCAATTTATGTTGGGCGCTTGATTGTGGGTGGATTTCTCCGATGAAGTCCAGGCCCCATTGTTGAAAAGGAGCCTCTGTCTTGACTGGGACTAAAGGTAGTGCAGGGATCTTTTTCTTACCAGAGAACAATTGGCAAGGGTTGACGGCTCTGACTTTAGCATTCACATCAGTAAATAACTTTGGCCAATATAATCCAGCTCTTAGAATCTTGTAGGTCATGGCCCTCCAGGTGTGATGCCTTACACACACTCCTTTGTGAAATTCATTTATGACATCCTATGTTTCAGGTTCTGTTAAACAACCTAGCAAGAAACTTAGAGGATCTTTCCAATACAATTGACCTTTGATAATACAGTATTTAACTGTGTGTAGCTTCAACGTTCTTGCTTTGGATGGAATTATATCACTCGAGCACTAAAGGGTGAGGAGATATGAAACGATATCGCGATACCAGTCAAAGGAGGAAAATTTATCCTTGATATGGATTGTAGGGGTTTGATCATCAAGTTCTTCTAGGTCTGGAATATATCCATGTGATTCCAGATGATTTATCCCAATTGCTCTGAAATTTGACTATGCTAATAACTTCGACAGACCCTGACCTTTGATCAACTTGGTCGGTTTTACTTCTAGGTTGAACTCCTGAATTTTGGCTAACCACCGACCTCTCTTATCATCATTGTCCGGTTGTACCAATATATCTTTGACAGAGCTTGTTGGCACATAGGTGATTATTCTAGAATGCAGTACATATGTCTTGAAAGCTTTGAGAGCTTTCACCATCGTGTAGGCTTGTTTTTCCAGTATATCGTATCTTAATTTGACATCTCTGAGGCTTTTACAAAAAAAAGCGATCGGTTGCTCGAAACCTTCTTCATTCTTTTGGAGAATTACTATTGCGATAGTATGTTCAGATGCGAAAGAAAAGATCAGGAATTCCTTAGTATAGTCAGGACTAGCTAATACTGGAGCTTCGCTTATAGCTTTCATAACTCGCTCGAATTACGCTTTAGCTTCGACAGTCCATTTGATTTCATTGTCTTTCTTCAACATATCTGTGATTAATTTGACAATTTAAAAAAAGTTAGGGATAAACTGTTCCAGGTGGATATCGGTGGCCACCCACCTTTTCCAACTGGCTCAAAACAATTTTCTGGCAATTTTGGTAATTTACTATTTTTAGCAGTTTTTAACTTTCGGAGTCGTTTTGAGGCCCTGCACGACATTTTTGGGAAAATGAGGAGCAATATAGAAATTCCTTCGATATTTCCTCTAAAATGAATCTCCTCGGCGATACCTTTCCAACAGGCTATCATGCGCCTAAAACAAAGATCGTATGCAAACGTTACGACCCCAGAAAGTTAATGTACTAACTTACCCAAACGGGGCCCACGTGACTTTTGGTGCTTTATCTCCTAGGGTTCGGTTTTTGGATGTCTAGGGTTTTTGGAATTCATGTTTATTGTAAAAAGGCCTTTAGAGCCTCATTGTAATCGTCTTCTTGTGAATGCGAGTAGCCGTCACATCTCTTCTCAGAGATAAGTCGCCACCATTCTAGCGAGTCTTTCACTATGTATTTTTACAGTCTCTGTACATTTATTTCATTAATAGAAATCATGTATTACTGTATCTCTGTTTTTATGGTTGCATCTCTGATACATTTTTGTTATATTATTGGATATCTGCGATATCTCTATGCATTTCTTTATTATCTTCGTTCTCATTTTGTGCCGAAAATAATCTGAATCAGTGGTATCAGAGCAGGCTGCTCTTGATCGTTTTTTAGTGCATGTCCCCGATGAGGTTCGAGTATAACAAGTTGGGTCTTGAGCTTGTCTCTCTTGAGGACAACTACTCTCGTACACCCAAGAAACCCTCAATGGCAAAAGAAAAGAAAAATGACAAAGTAGACGATTCTATCAATCTGTTGCTTGAGCAAGCTCTCATGTGACAGAGGGACGAAATGATGGAGAATTTTTCCCACATCCTTCAACGCCTACTGATAGCATTAGGCGCATCTTCATCAAGAGGCCACTTTGGAGGCACCTCACCTTTTAAGGTACAGGTCAATTTTGATATTCCTATATTTGAAGGTCAGATAGATGCAGATGCCCTAGATAAATGGTTGAATCTATTAGAAGGTTATTTTTTTGTTCACAATTTTTCCGATAGAGAAAAGATCATCTTCGCGCTCCTTAAGGCTCTCCCCCATGTCAAACATTGGTGGGAAACTTACTGGGAGAAAATTTCCACACAAGAGTCTGGAATATATGGGGTTGAGCCCACTTGGGATTTGTTTATGGATGCAGTAAAGGAACAATATTACCCTATTGGCAACTATGAGGACCAATACATGAGATGGACTACACTGCGGCAAGAGAAGGGCCAAGCAGTTCTAGATTTCACCAATACCTTCCATACCTTGCGCACCAAGCTGGGTATCAAAGACTCTGAGTGACATCTGGATCTGAAATATCGCGGGGCTCTACACAGATACATCCAAACTGAAATGGATTTTATGGACATCTCATCACTCGATTATGCTTATCGATATGTTGTTAAGATCGAGCATAAATTTAAGCTTCGGAACAAACGAGAGTTCGGTTCTGCAAATCCGCAACAACCAAAGTATGAGAAAGACAACCCTAACAAATAGTCTCCCGAAAACCAGTCCAAGCAACAGGAAAAGAAGGGTCACATGAAGGCAAAGAAGGACACCGAAAAATGGTGCGATTTCCACAAAATCCCCTGGCACAACACTAATGAATGTTGCTCAAAATAGTCATTGGTGGCCAAGATCAAAGACAAGGAGCCGAACCCTGATTCAGAATTTGATTATGAAAATACTGGTAAAAGACAAATCATTGACGCAGACCCCACTTCTATTGTCACGACCGCAGTAATTCAACTAGAAGAACCAACAGATCCAGAAGAGGGGGAACACCTTTTTCATTCATAGATGTGGGTGAAGGGGGCCCCGCTGCATTTTATTGTTGATAACAAAAGCCAGAAGAACCTCAACAAGACCACAACCGCAACCATACAACATCAGGTGGCTTCTCCAGAGATGAGATCTCTGTGTCAGCGAGCAGTGTCCATTGTCATATAGCATCCAACCCTTCTAGGATGAGGTATTATGTGATGTTTCCCCACTGGATGTTTGTGATGTTCTCTTGGGCCAACCATATATGTGGAAACGCCATGTCGTTTATGAGTCTCGACCCTCAAGTGTCATTGTTTCTATGGGGGGTCATCTCTACAAAATACCAGAGGTAGTTCCAACTATTGTACCACCTAAACAGTGTCGCAAGGCAGTATCTCATACTACAAAATTCAGCTTCTTCACAATTTGTTCAAAAGGGGAACAAAGGG
>SNQJ01S0063806.1:51238-63761 GCA_010110895.2 Picea sitchensis | reverse complement strand
ACAAACCGAGCAACGCAACATCTCCAACAAGGCAAGCATTTCACCAAGATTCATATTCAACAAACGTTTTTCCCTCTCCCCCGGAAACTCAACGCAATGGAGAAAATTTCTTCCTAAGGAGGTAGGATTGATCCAGGTGGATATCGGTGGCCACCCACCTTTTCCAATACACTCAACACATTTTTTTGGCAATTTTGGTAATTTACTATTTTTAGCAGTTTTTAACTTCTGGAGCTGTTTTGGGGCCCTAAACGATGTTTTTGGGAAAACAAAGATAAATATGGAAGTTCCTTTGATATTTCCCCCAAAATGAATCTCCTCAACGATACCTTTCCAACGGGCTATCATGCGCCTAAAACGAAGGTCGTATGAAAAATTTACGACCCCGGGAAGTTGATGTACTAACTTACCCAAACGGGGCCCACATGAATTTTGGCGCTTCATCTCCTAGGGTTAGGTTTTTGGATGTCTAGGGTTGTTGGCATTCCTGTTTATTGTAAAAATGCCTTTAGAGCCTCATTGTAATTATCTTCTTGCGAATGCAAGTAACCATCACATCTCTTCTCAGAGATAAGCTGCCACCATTCTAGCGAGTCTTTCACTCTGTATTTTTACAGTCTCTGTACATTTCTTTCATTAATAGAAATCGTGTATTACTGTGTCTTTGTTTTTATGGTTGCATCTCTAATACATTTCTATTATATTATTGGATATCCGCGATATCTTTGTGCATTTCTTTATTATATCTCCGCTCTCATTTTGTGCCGAAAATAATCCGGATCAGTGGTATCAAAGCAGGCTGCTCTTGATCGTTTTTCAGTGCATGTCCCCGATGAGGTCCGAGTATGGAAAGTTGGGTCTCAAGCTTGTCTCTCTTGAGGACAATCGCTCTTGTACACCCAAGAAACCCTCAATGGCGGAAGAAAATAAAAACGACAGAGCAGACGATTCTATCAATATATTGCTTGAGCAAGCTTTCATGCGACAGAGGGACGAAACGATGGATAATTTTTCCCACATCTTTCAACACCTGTCGATAATATCAGGTGCATATTCTTCAAGCGACCACTTTGGAGGCACCTCTCCTTTTAAGGTACGGGTCAATTTTGATATTCCTATATTTGAAGGTCAGATAGATGCAGATGCCCTAGATAAATGGTTAAATTTGTTAGAAGGTTATTTCTCTGTTCATAATTTTTTTGACAAAGAAAATATCATCTTCGTGCTCCGTAAGGCTCTCCCCCATGTCAAAAATTGGTGGGAAACTTACTGGAAGCAAATTTCCACACAGGAGTCTGGAATATATGGGGTTGAGCCCACTTGGGATTTGTTTGTGGATGCGGTAAAGGAACAATATTACCCTGTTGGCAACTATGAGGACCAATACATGAGATGGACCACACTGTGGCAAGAGAGGGGCCAAGCAGTTCTAGAGTTCACCAATACCTTCCATACCTTGTGCACCAAGCTGGGTATCAAATAATCTGAGCGACATCTGGTACTGAAACACTACGGGGCTCTACACAGATACATCCAAACTGAAATGGATTTTCTAGACATCTCATCACTTGGTTCTACTTATTGATATGTTGTTAAAATCAAGCAGAAATTTAAGCACCAGAACAAACGGGAGTTTCGGTCTGTAAATCCGCAACAACCAAAGTATGAGAAAGATGGCGCTAACAAACAGTCTTCCAAAAACCAGTCCAAGCCACAGGAAAAAAAGGGTCATGGGAAGGCAAAGAAGGACACCGGAAAATGGTGTGATTTCCACAAAATCCCCTGGCACAACATTGATGAATGTCGCTCAAAACAGTCATTGGTGGCCGATATCAAAGACAAGGAGCTGAACCCTAATTCAAAATCCGATTTTGAAAATACTGGTAAAAGACAGATCATTGACGCAAACCCCACTGCTATTATCGTGACCACAACAATTCAACCAGAAGAACCAACAGATCTAGAAGAGGGGGAGCACCTTTTTCATTCACATATGTGGGTGAAGGGGACCTCGCTGCATTTTATTATTGATAGCGGAAGCCAGAAGAACCTCATCTCAGCAAAGGTTGTCAAAAAGTTGGGATTATCAACAACACCACAACCACAACCATACAACATCGAGTGGCTTCACCAGGGACGAGATCTCAGTATCAGCCAACAGTGTCAATTGTCAAACGACATCCAAACCTTCCAGGATAAGGTATTATGTGATGTTTCCCCACTGGATGTCTTTGATGTTTTCTTGGGCCAACCATATATGTGGAAACGCCATGTCGTTTATGAGTCTCAACCCCACCATGTCATTGTTTCTCTGGGGGGTCATCTCTACAGAATACCAGAGGTAGTTCCAACTATTGTCCCACCTAAATAGTGCCACAAGGTAGTATCTCATACTACAAAATTCAGCTTCTTCACAATCTATTTAAAAGGGGAACATAAGGATACTGCAACCACTGCAGCCTCGGCCCAAGCACCTTCTATCCAACAGAAGCAGGTCGATAAGATTGCAGCAAAACACAAAGATTCCTTTTGTACACAGTCATCTCAGATATCCCGACTGGTTGAACAGAATCAAACCCACCAGCAACATGTTCGTGACAACCTTCCACAAACAGAGTAGCATGTTGTCTCTAGCAAGGCAAGCAGCTCACTAAGATTCATATTCAATAAACGCTTTTCCCTCTCCCCTGGGGACTCAACACAATGGATACCATTGCTTCCTAAGGAGGAAGGATTGATCCAGGTGGATATCGGTGGCCACCCACCTTTTCCAATTGGCTCAAAACAGTTTTCTGGCAATTTTGGTAATTTACTATTTTTAGCAGTTTTTAGCTTCCGAAACCGTTTTGAGGCCCTAAACGACATTTTTGGGAAAACATGGAGAAATATGGAAGAACATTGATATTTCCCCCAAAATGAATCTCCTCGACGATACCTTTCCAACAAGCTATCATGCGCCTAAAATGGATATCGTATGCAAAAGTTACGACCCTGGGAAGTTGATGTACTAACTTATCCAAACGGGGCCCACATGACTTTTGGCGCTTCATCTCCTAGGGTTATTTTTTGGATGTATAGGGTTTTTGGCATTACCATATTTTCTACCCATTCAAAATACCTAAGTGGAACAATAATATTTGCGTCAAGGAGCTTCTTGACCTCTCTTTCTATTACAGGTAAGAGGATAGGGTTTATCTGTCTCAACTTTTGTCTAAAAGGTTTGATACCATGCTTCAAAGGAATCTTATGTTCAATTACAGAGGTATCATAAGTTTTTAA
The DNA here is from genome assembly GCA_010110895.2 of Picea sitchensis. Lineage (NCBI taxonomy): Eukaryota > Viridiplantae > Streptophyta > Pinopsida > Pinales > Pinaceae > Picea > Picea sitchensis. The sequence goes on along the minus strand of SNQJ01S0063806.1, from coordinate 60,482 downwards.
ATCATCATAGGACCAGGCAAAGACGTATTTATATTGTTTAAGAAATTCGACATATTTACTCTTCACTTGAGCTAGAAGGTATTTAGATAACTTGACTATCTTGGGATCTCCTTTGGTTCCTATATCGTAGTCTTTGACCTCTTCGGGCTGAGGTCGTAGGGTAGATTTTAAAGGTATATCATATTGGTCAAACAACCTCTCTAAGGGTATAAGACCTTTGGGGATTTGATTGTTCTTAAGTATAGGCATTCAGTGATTTGCGATCTTATCTTGGAACTTTTCAGGATCTTCACCTTCTTGCATGATCCAGATAGGATCATTCTATTTTTTTTTATCTATATGAGTCTCCAAGAATTCATCAACCATTTCTATAAATTGTTTAATCTGCTCGTCATATTCAAAGACCTACCAATGTTGCACATTATTCGGGATTGAAGGTCCGTGTCTCATTTCTATATGATACTTCAGCTTCAGGACCGTAGGCAGTATAAATGTCGCAGCCGCTTTGGCCAAGGAGCCTGCCTGTTGATTTTTCATTATGGGAATGTGATGAATGTTACATGGCGAGAAAAAAATCAATCAGACACTAGGCACAATATCTGTATGACCTTAGCCTTGGATGTTTAGCTTGATACTGCTGCTTTATTTGTTTTACAATAAGTTCTGCATCACCATAAACTATTAGATTCTCAATTTTTAGTTTCCCGATAGCCTCTAATCCTAAAGCCAGAGCCTCATACTCACAAACATTATTTGTATAATCAATTTCCTATTGTAATTTGTATGAAAAGGGGATAACATATTCATCTCCAGGTGCAACAAACAACAGTCTAGCCCTTGCCCCTTCACAGGACGAAGCGCCATCAAAAAACATTTTCCATACTCCTCTAGTATTTACACTTTTCTGTGTTTTTTCTATTTTTTTGTTTTCTTCTTCTATACAGTCTTCAAAATCATCATCTAACGATAAAATACAATTTCCTAGATTCTGATCGGCAACCTAGATTGGATAATTATTTGGGTTTTTGGGGTCACTTACAGTGTATGCTAGTCTAGTCTCTCTGTTAGTCGAGTAAATTGTCCACCAAAAATCGGGATCGTAGCGTATGTCATGTCCATTTGAAGTGATCCTCCAAGTTTTGCGCCCCAAGACCTAGATAAAAGCATGCCATACTTGGCAGGGACGTCAACAACGACTACATTCATAAGGATACTCTTTACAGTAATATGTGCAAGATTCACTACAAGATCCTTGATCATGCCTAGACACTTAACCTTTCTGGAATCAAAAGAATATATTGTCCTAATAAGGTCTAGTGACTTCAAGGCCCAACTTTTCCATGATAACTTTAGGCATTAAGTTGTGAGAGGCCCCAGAATCCAACATGCAAATATGAAGCAAGTGATCATGCACAATTAAGGTAATATAAAAAGGAGCTACATAATCCTTAGCATTTTCAATGTGCGGACCAAATATAATCGTAGGATTTTCATCTTGTAAATTTATCACGTCTGCATGACATTCCGCATTTGAAAAATTAATCATTTTAGCAATCTGTTTTTTATAAATCGGATTCTTGGCAAACTCAACCAGGGGCATGGGGATTTTAATTTTATTTATTTTATTTTCTAAACTGAAACCTCGAGTTGTTTTTTTGCTTTCCCTAGATGAAGTTTGTGCTTCTATGTTCTATGTTTTCTTAGTTTGTGTTCCTCTAGTTTCAACTATTTTGGTTTGGGTAGTTTGTGTTTCACCCAACATTTTAGTAACAACTGCCTCATTCGCTTTATTTCTTGATAAAATCTTTTTTGGTGGACCATTTGCAGTATTCGTTTCTCTAGGCCTTAAATTATACTTTTGTTGAAGTTCGACCATTATGGAGTCGGTGATTCCTTGATATGTAGACTCTCCCAGATTATTTATACTTTCCTCATTACTAAACATGAGCTCTTGGTCTAGAGATCTTTCGTAATCCTGTCTAGTTATATGAGGTTCCTGGTCTTCATCACTAAGGTTGTTTATATCCTCTTCTAACCCCTCATAGTTTTGCATATCATCCCTTTGCATAAAATTTTATGTTTTAAACGGAGCCTGGATTTTTTGTTCTTCATTTTTTACTTGTCTTTGTTGGGTCTGGGGGTTAGGATTTCTCCTGAAATATTTTCTAGCAAATGGATCAGGTTTGGCTTGGTCTAGTTCCATTCTAAAGATTTTGCTTGACAAATATTTGATTATCTTAGCCATGTCATCCATTTTTTCTTCTGCAAACTTCCCAGATCAGGAGGGTCCTGCTTGTTCCCTAAAGCGTTTAGGTTCTTTGGTTCATGTCTCAACTCTGGATTTTAGTTTACCACATGCCATCATGTTTGATTTGATTTCTATGGCATCGTCTTGCATCTCTGTGAGGGTAACCGATCTTCTTTCCCTTAAAAGTAGGGTGAAGTCGGGCTCAAAAGCCCCTGCGAAAGTCATCTTTGCTGCAGGTTGAGAGGGATTAACTTCCGCTGGAATCTTATGATAAAGTTTGTTAAATCTATGAGTAAATTCAAGAACCGACTCAGAATTCTTTTTTCTCAATGCCCCGAATTCAGTCAAAAGGAAAGGTGGTCTTTCTTTTCTCCTCACTGTCTTAAAAAAGCGTTTTCTAAATCATCGTATGACCATAGGGATCCTACCGAGAGTCCTCGAAACCAGATTCTTACTTTTCCTTCGAAAGTTTACACTAAAATCCTGAGTAAACATCCTCATGGTCAATGCCAAGGATATTAGCGAATTGATTGAAAAAGGTTATGTGCTCTGTGGTAGTTAAATCTCCTTCTCCCGTAAATTTGGTAAGTTCTTCATATAATTTTCAGGTAAATCATGAAGGATGGGGGGAAGGACCAAGGGAGCATATCTAGCTGCTACTTTGGCAAAAATCCTAGGGTGGGAGGTTGTCCTTGAACACCTCCTCCTCCAACGCCACCTCCTCCTCCACCTCCGGCTCCACCTCCTCCAGCAACAACCATTAGAAGTCTGGGGGATGAACTTCGGGAGTTAAAAAGAGGGTTTTCAAAAACTTACAGGGACCGAAGTGGTGACCTTTCATCTTCCTCGGGATGTGGCGAAGGGAAATCTGGAAAATGATCGTTAGGAGATGCAAAGGCTAGAGGGGGAGGGAAAGGAAAACGTGGACTGGTTTCCTTAGACTTCCAAGATGTGTAAATAGGGGAACCGACATGAGACGAATCGGGGTATAAAGTATGCTCTTCAGGGTTTCAGAGAACTAAAACCTTTACTTTTGGCGAGCATGGGGTAGAAAAAAAAATAACAACAACGGGTATAGAAGAGACTCCTTCGTTCGTACAATTATGAGTATTAGAAGAGTCAGTCTCAATCTTTATTTCGGGTACGACTTCCTCCGGGTTCTCGCGCCTAACCTCGAGTTGAGGCCTCCGCAGAGGGTGTTTGTTTAATATTCTTTTTGAGAGTTAGTTCTTCAACCAAAACCGTATTATTGACTGGTGTAACTTTTGGTTGGTATTTCTTACCTGCCGATGCGGTAGTCAACTTAAGGTATCCCTTTGGTTTCAACAACCTTTCGGGATCCGATACAGGGGTGGTTTGCTTATCGTCTGGGTTCTTTCTAGTATTCATTCAACCGAATTCCAGTTTATCTGTGGTGGAGTCAAGTGAAAGATAAAAATAACCTTAATTCAGTATTCAATCTTTGTTCACTATCAAAGAGAGAATCTTACCTTGTCGTTTTCCCAGGGAAAAATAACTTCGTTTCTCCGTCCCTGACAACGACGCCAAAAAGATGTTGGTCCTAAGATTAAACTTAAGGCTCAAAGGATAATGTCAGGCATCAGGAAAGTTTATGAGATTGTTTTTAAAAGTGCTTTTTCTACCTTGGTTGTATGAGAAAAAATTCCTTAAATGAAATTAACAGTGTGGCAGCACAAAGGTCGTATTTTGTGTCTGAGTCAAATTGAAATATCGAATGGTATGAAAGAAAATACAAAACTGTAAAACAAAGCAAGGCATCAATTACTAAAGAATCTCACCCTGTTGCAGTAGAATAAAATAGATAGTGTAACCTTGAATAAAGTGTAAAATACAGTAATCCACACAGCTTGTTGGTCTTGATTTACTCATAGTAAATACAGAGGAAAAGTTGCTTGCTTAACAAATTACTGATGTAATATGATTACAGTAGTTGTTGTACTAAATTGAAATCATACATTTATCAAGGAAATACTTAAAGAAATGTTGAGATATGGAAAACACGGAAGAAGTACATAAACCAGATTAAACAAAACTTGGAATCTGTATATGCACTTGTATTAATACTCAATAAGGATGAGTTTTCTTTGTTACAATCGACAAGAAGCAACCTGTAATAAGTCTTCAATCTATGTACTTATACAAAATGGTCTCAACTCAAAACGGTTGGACTTCTCATAATTAAAAGTGGTAAATATCAGAAATGAGAAAATAGGGCATAGAGAACAGTGAGCTTTGTTGGCAGTCTTTTCGTCTGTTGGTCGAAACCTTTCTATCTTTTGATCTTCTTGATGTTTTGACACAATGTCTTGGTCATCATAGCTTTGTTTCCATCCGTCCTCTTATTGATATCCAATCATGTAATAGCACTCCCTTACTTGTTTCCAGATGTGCTTGCCTTTTCATATTCAATGCATTGGATACATCTACTTACTAATTTCACTACCAGCTCTGAAGGCTCAGTTGCTTGATTTCCCTTGAAAGTGTATAACTTTCTTTCTATCTGAGGCAACTTTTCTTGTATCCTTTCAACTCCTTGAGACGTGGCCTGTAGCCACAAGCTTGGGTTCACTATCCATTTGTTTATCTGAAGAAGATCAATATGTTTCATATTTTGGATGGTCGTCAGAGCTTCCTCTTTGCTTGTTCTAGAATTATACTGATTATTTGCTATGTCTATTTGACCTAAGGCTTCAGAAATAGTATTCCCTTCGAAATCAATTAGCCCTTTATCTAGTATTGTCAATGCTTCTATACAAGCTTCAGTTACATCTCTAGCAAGTCTCTTGCCTTCTCTCAAATTTGTTTCCCAAGCCTTCAGAACTATGTCACCTCTTATTTGTTCTGACAGAGAGAGTCGATGTGCATTTGAGGCATCATCCCTTGATATCAATAACATGGCCTCTTGAAACTTAACTCGAGCTAAACGAGCTTCTCTCTCCTTGATATAGATGTCTTTCAGAGAAAGGTCAACCGCCTGGTAGCACTTCTGGATGACTTCTACCTTCATAAAAAGATCTTGTTGTGCATTTTCAAGTTTTTCATTTATTTCAATTGCTTAGGTATGAAGAGCTTAAATATCCACTGAGGTACTTTCGGTCAACTCCAATTTTGCTTGCAACTATTTTATTAATTCAACATGTTGTGTAGTCAACCCTTGATTGAGCTGAGAATTCCTTTGAAGCTCGTCAAAGTTGGCTTAGAGTTGTTGAATTTGATGTTTATCACCTTCTTTGATTTGCTCGAAGTCTCTATTCATCCTATTCTGAACAGTTTGCTCAGTCGTTTGTATTTTCTTTTGTAGTTGCTCTACCAGCTGGTTCCTTTGTTTTAGCTGCTCAGCCAGATTTTCTACAGACCACTAATTAGCTGTGGTAAAGGAACCTAATGAACCTTCCATTTCCTTAGCGAAATATGAATCATCTCGGCCTTGTCCATCGTACACCATTCTTTGTATTTTGGCGATAACACCATCTTTTTGATGCGTTTCTCGCTTAATGATGGCCCTCCTCTTCTTGTTGAAAAATAAGTCTGAAGGAGGCATCTCTTTGGCTGAAATTGGGGTAAGATCATCTATAAAGATGACTTCGGAACCGGGATTTCCAAAGCTTGCCTGCAACAGTGTTAATGAAATAATGGGGCTACCTATCTTTGTGGACGGTTGTTGCCCTACTGTGTTAGTAACTAGTTTAACTGGTGTGGACGGCAATGTATCCTGTCCTCACTTCAGAAAGGCTTCGAGCTTAGCCTTTGCTTGAGGGCCTAGTGGAGTTGATACTGAAGCTTCCAATTTTTCAACTGAGAATTCAATGTCTTTTGGATTTTCCTTGGTTTCCTTTTTTTCAGAGCTCCCTGTCTGAAAACCCGGAGGTACAGTCTCCTGTGTAGATGAAGGGGCTACCGAATCTCCTTGTAGCACCTTAGGCAAGCTATTCCGTCTGTGCTTTTGTACATCGAAGAATCTGACATGTTGATTTGGTGACAGAGTTTGGACTCTGTCCAATCTTCCTCGTATGACTTGGCTCCCATGAATACTTCATCCTATGGGGAAATCTCGTGCACATACCTCTTTAAGTTGTATTGAGCTAGGTAATTTTCCACGATCTTCTGTGGATCGTTCCTTTTAAACTCAATGTCAACTAACTTGACATCTTCTAGGGATGCAATCTCTACTTTAGGATGGTTGAAGTCTAACAACAAAAACATACCAACCTGAAGAGGGAAGGTTGGCCATACCTTTTTCTGGGCCACTTTTAATTCCTTGCTAATGCCCCTTGTCACAGTTTGATAAGCCACTTCTTGACATACCAGCCGATATGGTAAAAACTTTGGGAGAGCATGGGGGGGACCGGGCACTCGAAAACCCTGATGTAGGAAAAGTTTTCTTCAATGTACCAGTCTACTATTTTTTCCAGGTTTGCCATGATTCTGTCTGAAATTCTGGGAGGTGGGCAATCGTATAAGGTGATATGAATAGGCACCACTACATAATGGCAGATTTCATAGAAGAAATCTCTAGCTTTGTCTTCCCATAGCTTGGAAAGATAGAAATGGATAGGTTCAGCACTGGTTGGGGTCCAACTCCAATTCATCTGAGGGAAAGGAGTCATAAAGCAAATAACATCCATGATGTATGCTGGCATATAGAAAGGGGCAGGTTTCCCTTTGGACTTCGCCAATTGGTACTTTGTGATTTCCTTAGCCAGGTTGTCTGACAACATCTTGGCTCTGTTGAAAGAGTAGCCCTCGACCACTTCATGCATAATTGGTACCCATGCTAGCGGCAAGTGAGTGGAGCTCTTCTTTCCGAACAACCTACATAATAGCATAGCCACATAAATCATATGGGCTTCTAATGACGCTGTGGCATACATGTTGTGAGTGTCGACTCTGAATTTCTCCAGGTGCCCCCACTAGTCCTTGATTAAATCAGGGTATCTTTTCTCATATTGCGTGCACTCTTGTTTCTCAAACTCCATTATGAATGCAGTGTTGTAATTATATTTAAAAACGGGGGATAGTTTATACATTACTTGTATATGCTCTGGTCGAAAAGACCCAACAACAACCTCCTGCGAGTTGTAAATGCTCCTGGTTGAAATGTCTACATTTTCAAGGGCCCAACCTATCATGTCGTTATATGACATGAACCTCGTCCGCATGACTATTTTGTGTAGCTCTGACTGAACTATATCCCTAAGCTTAGTTGCATGGGTTTCACTCACTTCGTCGCCTGAATCCTCTAGGCAATTTATAAGCTCGTGCTCTAGAATATCGAACACCTGTGTCCAAGATTTTACAGTATCTATGGCTCTCTGTGAGGCGTCTGACAGAACATCTGTGTTCGAGATTTGCGCTTTCACCAACTGCTTTAGCCATCTTTCGTGGTGCCATGATATTGATGAAATTGGGATTGGGTTACCTATTATAGGGGAATGCATGAGCTTCTCAGTTGGCTAAAACTTGCTATTCTGCGAGAATGAAAATGGAATTCAAAATCAATTATTTTTATTCACCTCAAGCGTATTGATTTGTGAATACCTTTACCGACGATAAATTTATTTACCTTAATGAGAGAATCTAGGTGACAATCTGCAATCTATATTGAAATCATTGCCATTGATTTGTGATTAATGCCATTAATATTGGTGGTTCGCGATCGGGGACTTGGATGAAATAGGTTTGAAATTTCCCGAATCGCGAATTCTCAAAAGATTAATTGCGAGATAATCTTGTTTAAAACATTAATTAATCGTGTTTAACTTTAAGTGTTTTTGGGTATTCGGACTTCGGGACTTTGACAGTAGCTCGAGATAGAATTTTCGAAATCGCGAAATGATTAATCATCGAATAATTATTTTTTAGTTTTAATTAACCCTTCTTAAGTTTGAAGTATTTCGGAAGTTCGGACTTTGGGATCTCAGAAAGTGATGGATGGCGAAGGTTTGAACTCCGAAGTGCGAAGTTGTTAACTATATTTTAATCAAGATTAACTTAACTAATTGAGGTTTAATATTTTGGCATTTTGTTGCTTCGTGGATTAGCAAGTTAGCTTTTTATTATATTTCCGAAAGGCTATTACCCGTAGTGATGTGTCGAAGATGATGTCATTTAGATGACGTGTTGAGACTAGAGGTTGCCACATGTCAACCCAAGGAAGACTAAAAAAGGTACACGTGTACCATGACTCATGTTCTTTAAAAGTTTGTGGACTAGTGATAACAGATACTTTCAGGTTTTGGGGCTTCAACTATGAAGACCTGTTGCAATACCCAAAGAGCGAAACTCCGAAGCGACCTTTAGTGATTTGACTCTTTAACAATTAGGCGGCTCCAAAACTCGGGGAAAAGGGGGATCATTCGATCAACGAGGGAACTTTATCGACGGTGGACATCGTGCACGCTTTATGACTAGAAGTAAATTTGATTTAAACATTTAAAAACCAACTTCTGAGTCATTATAAAAAATAATAAAGTTTGAGAAAGTAAAGCTCAAAGCTTAGGATTTATATGTGTTCCAACAACACCCTTAAATGTGATCCTTTTTGTTAATAGACATTATTAGCTAGTAATTATTCCCAAAAATGCAAAACTACGTCAATAAAATATATAACTACACCAATAAAATATATATTATAAGAAAGATTTCCCTATAACATAAAGTCCATTAAAAAAAAAATAATAATATTAAAAAAAATTCAACAATAATTTATTTCAAAACAATAATACCTCATAAGCAACAATATCCACAAAGAAAATAGATAACGAAAACAAATCTATAATATGAAGCAAGTTTGATTATGACAAATGATTTTTCAAATCGAAATTTATTAACTAAAGAAGGTTTGGAGGGAACCTCTATAAATTCTCCTCTTACATTCCATTCATAAAAATAAAATTATATATAATTTGAAATGAACTTTAATATTAGAATATAATTAGTATAACATTTTTTTTAATAAACTTACTTTATAAGTTT
>SNQJ01S0063806.1:15292-30105 GCA_010110895.2 Picea sitchensis | reverse complement strand
AATGGTATCCATTGCGTTGAGTCCCTGGGGGAGAGGGAAAAGCGTTTGCTGAATATGAATCTTGGTGAGTTGCCTGCCTTGCTGGAGACGTCATGTTGCTCTGTTTGTGGAAGGTTGTCACGAACATGTTGCTGGTGGGTTTGATTTTGTTCAAACAGTCGGGATATCTGAGATGACTGTGTGTAGAAGGAATATGTGTGTTTTGTTGCAATCTTATCGACCTGCTTCTATTGGATAGAAGGTGCTTGGGCCGAGGCTGCAGTGGTTGCAATATCCTTATGTTCCCCTTTTGAACAAATTGTGAAGAAGCTGAATTTTGTAGTATGAGATACTACCTTGCGACACTATTTAGGTGGGACAATAGTTGGAACTACCTCTTGTATTCTGTAGAGATGACCCCCCAGAGAAATAATGACATTGCGGGGTTGAGACTCATAAACGACATGGTGTTTCCACATATATGGCTCGCCCAAGAGAACATCACAGACATCCAGTGGGGCAACATCACATAATACCTTATCCTAAAAGGGTTGGATGTCATTTGAAAATCGACACTGTTGGCTGACATGGAGATCTCGTCCCTGGCGAAGCCACCCGATGTTGTATGGTTACGGTTGTGGTGTTGTTGACAATCCCAACTTTTTGACAACCTTTGTTGAGATGAGGTTCTTCTGGCTTCCGCTATCAACAATAAAATGCAGCGGGGTCCCCTTCACCCACATATGTGAATGAAAAAGGTGCTCCCCCTCTTCCAGATCTGTTGGTTCTTCTGGTTGAATTGTTGTGGTCACGATCATAGCAGTGGGGTTTGTGTCAATGATCTGCCTTTTACCAGTATTTTCATAATCAGATTCTGAATCAGGGTTCGACTCCTTGTCTTTGATATCGACCACCAATGATTGTTTTGAGCAACATTCATCAGTGTTGTGCCAGGGGAGTTTGTGGAAATCACACCATTTTCCGGTGTCCTTCTTTGCCTTCCCATGACCCTTCTTTTCCTGTGGCTTGGACTGGTTTTCAGAACACTGTTTGTTAGGGCCATATTTCTCATACTTTGGTTGTTGCAGATTTGCAGACCCAAACTCCCATTTGTTCTGGTGCTTAAATTTCTGCTTGATTTTAATAGCATATCGATAAGCAGAACCAAGTGATGAGATGTCCAGAAAATCCATTTCAGTTTGGATGTATCTGTGTAGAGCCCCGCGGTATTTTAGAACCAGATGTCGCTCAGATTCTTTGATACCCAACTTGGTGCACAAGGTATGGAAGGTATTGGTGAACTCCAGAACTGCTTGGCCCCTCTCTTACCGCAGTGTGGTCCATCTCATGTATTGGTCCTCATAGTTGCCAACAGGGTAATATTGTTCCTTTACCGCATCCACAAACAAATCCCAAGTGGGCTCGACCCCATATATTCCAGACTCCTGTGTGGAAATTTTCTCCCAGTAAGTCTCCCACCAATGTTTGACATGGGGGAGAGCCTTAAGGAGCGTGAAGATGATCTTTTCTCTGTCAGAAAAATTATGTACAGAGAAATAACCTTCTAACAAATTTAACCATTTATCTAGAGCATCTGCATCTATCTGACCTTCAAATATAGGAATATCAAAATTGACCTGTACCTTAAAAGGTGAGGTGCCTCCAAAGTGGTCGCTTGAAGAATATGCACCTGATGTTATCGATAGGTGTTGAAGGATGTGGGAAAAATTCTCCATCATTTCGTCCCTCTGTCGTGTGAAAGCTTGCTCAAGCAATAGATTGATAGAATAGTCTGCTCTGTCGTTTTTATTTTCTTCCGCCATTGAGGGTTTCTTGGGTGTGCGAGAGCGGTTGTCCTCAAGAGAGACAAGCTCGAGACCCAACTTTCTATACTCGAACCTCGTCGGGGACATGCACTGAAAAATGATCAAGAGCAGCCTGCTTTGATACCATTGATCCGGATTATTTTCAGCACGAAATGAGAGCGGAGATATAATAAAGAAATGCACAGAGATATCACAGATATCCAATAATATAACAGAAATGTATCAAAGATGCAACCATAAAAACAGATATATTGTAATACACGATTTCTATTAATGAAAGAAATGTACAAAGACTGCAAAAATACAGAGTGAAAGACTCACTAGAATGGTGGCAGCTTATCTTTGAGAAGAGATGTGACGGCTACTTGCATTCGCAAGAAGATAATTACAATGAGGATCTAAAGTCATTTTTACAATAAACAGGAATTCCAACAACCCTAGACATCCAAAAACCTAACCCTAGGAGATGAAGCGCCAAAAGTCATGTGGGCCCCGTTTGGGTAAGTTAGTACATCAACTTCCCTGGGTCGTAACTTTTTCATACGACCTTCGTTTTAGGCGCATGATAGCCCGTTGGAAAGGTATCGTCGAGGAGATTAATTTTGGGGGAATATCAAAGGAACTTCCATATTGCTCTCTATTTTCCCAAAAACATCATTTAGGACCTCAAAACGGCTCCGAAAGTTAAAAACTGCTAAAAATAGTAAATTACCCAAATTGCCAGAAAATTGTTTTAAGTCTATTGGAAAAGGTGGGTGGCCACCAATATCCACCTGGATCAGTCCTCCCTCCTTAGGAAGAAATTTTCTCCATTTCATTGAGTTCCCGGGGGAGAGGGAAAAACGTTTGTTGAATATGAATCTTGGTGAGCTGCGTGCCTTGCTGGAGACGTTGCGCTGCTCGGTTTGTGGAAGGTTGTCACGAACATGTTGCTGGTGGGGTTGACTCTGTTCAATCAGTCGAGATATCTTAGATGAATGTGTGCAGAAGGAATATTTGTGTTTTGCTGCAATCTTATCAACCTGCTTCTGTTGGATAGAAGGTGCTTGGGCCGAGGCTGCAGTGGTTGCAGTATCCTTCTGTTCCCCTTTTGAACAGATTGTGAAGAAGCTGAATTTTGTAGAATGAGATACTACCTTGTGACACTGTTTAAGTGGTACAATAGTTGGAACTACCTCTGGTATTCTGTAGAGATGACCCCCCAGAGAAACAATGACACTTGAGGTTCGAGACTCATAAACGACATGGCGTTTCCACATATATGGCTGGCCCAAGAGAACATCACAAACATCCAGTGGGGAAACATCACATAATACCTCATCCTGGAAGGGTTGGATGTCGTATGACAATCGACACTGTTGGTTGACACGAAGATCTCATCTCTAGAGAAGCCACCCGATGTTGTATGGTTGCGGTTGTGGTGTTGTTGATAATCCCAACTGTTTGACGACCTCTGTTGAGATGAGGTTCTTCTGGATTCCGCTATCAACAATAAAATGCAGCGGAGTCCCCTTCACCTACATCTGTGAATGAAAAAGGTGCTCCCCCTCTTCTGGATTTGTTGGTTCTTCTGGTTGAATTGCTGCGGTCGTGACAATAGAAGTGGGGTCTGTGTCAATGATCTCTCTTTTACCAGTATTTTCATAATCAGATTCTGAATCAGGGTTTGGCTCCTTGTCTTTGATCTTGGCCACCAATGACTATTTTGAGAGACATTCATTAGTGTTGTGCCAGGGGATTTTGTGGAAATCACACCATTTTCTGGTGTCCTTCTTTGCCTTCATGTGACCCTTCTTTTCCTGTGGCTTGGACTAGTTTTTGGGAGACTATTTGTTAGGGTCATCTTTCTCATACTTTGGTTGTTGCAGATTTGCAGAACCGAACTCTCGTTTGTTCTGGTGCTTAAATTTATGCTCGATCTTAACAACATATTGATAAGCAGAATCGAGTGATGAGATGTCCATAAAATCCATTTAAGTTTGGATGTATCTGTGTAGAGCCCCACAGTATTTCAGAACCAGATGTCGCTCAGAGTCTTTGATACCCAACTTGGTGCGCAAGGTATGGAAGGTATTGGTGAAATCCAGAACTTCTTGGCCCCTCTCTTGCCGCAATGTGGTCCATCTCATGTATTGGTCCTCATAGTTGCCAACAGGGTAATATTGTTCCTTTACTGCATCCACAAACAAATCCCAAGTGGGCTCAGCCCCATATATTCCAGACTCCTCTGTGGAAATTTGCTCCCAGTAAGTTTCCCACCAATGTTTGACATGGGGGAGAGCCTTAAGGAGCGCGAAGATGATCTTTTCTCTGTCAAAAAAATTGTGAACAAATAAATAACCTTCTAACAGATTTAACCATTTATCTAGGGCATCTGCATCTATCTGACCTTCAAATATAGGAATATCAAAATTGACTTGTACCTTAAAAGGCAAGGTGCCTCCAAAGTGGTCGCTTGATGAAGATGCACTTGATGCTATCGACAGGCATTGAAGGATGTGGGAAAAATTCTCCATCATTTCGTCCCTCTATCACGTGAGAGCTTGCTCAAGCAACAGATTGATAGAATCGTCTACTCTGTCATTTTTCTTTTCTTCTTCCATTGAGGGTTTCTTGGGTGTACGAGAGCGGTTTTCCTCAAGAGAGACAAGATCGAGACCCAACTTTTTATACTCGGACCTCATCGGGGACATGCACTGAAAAATGATCAAGAGCAGCCTGCTCTGATACCATTGATTCAGATTATTTTCGGCACAAAATGAGAGCGGAGATATAATAAAGAAATGAACAGAGATATCACAGATATCCAATAATATAACAGAAATGTATCAGAGATGCAACCATAAACATAGAGATACAGTAATACATGATTTCTATTAATGAAAGAAATGTACAGAGACTGTAAAAATACATAGTGAAAGACTCACTAGAATGGTGGCGACTTATCTCTAAGAAGAGATGTGACGGCTACTCGCATTCGCAAGAAGACGATTACAATGAGGCTCTAAAGGCCTTTTTACAATAAACATCAATGCCAAAAACCCTAGACATCCAAAAACCTAACCCTAGGAGATGAAGCGCCAAAAGTCACGTGGGCCCCGTTTGGGTAAGTTAGTACATCAACTTCCCGGGGTCGTAACATTTGCATACGATCTCTGTTTTAGACGCATGATAGCCTGTTGGAAAGGTATCATCGAGGAGATTCATTTTAGGGGAAATATTGAAGGAAATTCTACGTTTCTCCTCGTTTTCCCAAAAACGTCGTGTAGGGCCTCAAAACGGCTCCGAAAGTTAAAAATTGCTAAAAATAGTAAATTACCAAAATTGCCAGAAAATTGTTTTGAGCCAGTTGGAAAAGGTGGGTGCCACCGATATCCACCTGAATCAGTTTATCCCTAACTTTGTCGAAATTGTCAAATTAATCACAGATATGCTGAAGAAAGACAATGAAATCAAATGGACTGTCGAAGCTAAAGCGTCATTCGAGTGAGTTATGAAAGTTATAAGCGAAGCTCCAGTATTAGCTAGTCCTGACTATACTAAGGAATTCCTGATCTTTTCTTTCGCATCTGAACATACTATTGCAACAGTACTTCTCCAAAAGAATGAAGAAGGTTTCGAGCAACCAATCGCTTTTTTCAGTAAAAGCCTCAGAGATGCCGAATTAAGATACGATATACTGGAAAAACAAGCCTACGCGATGGTGAAAGCTCTCAAAGATTTCAAGACATATGTACTGCATTCTAGAATAATCTCCTATGTGCCAACAAGCTCTGTCAAAGATATATTGGTACAACCAGATAGTGATGATAAGAGAGGTCGGTGGTTAGCCAAAATTCAGGAGTTCAACCTAGAAGTAAAACCGACCAAGTTGGTCAAAGGTCGAGGTCTGTCAAAATTATTAGCAAAGTTGAAATTCAGAGCACTTGGGATAAATCATCTCGAATCACATGGATATATTCCAAACATAGCAGAACTTGATGATCAAACCCCTACAATCCATATCAAGGATAAATTTTCCTCCTCTGACTGGTATCGCAATATCGTTTCATATCTCCTCACCCTTCAGTGCCCGAGTGATATAACTCCATCCAAAGCAAGAACGTTGAAGCTACACGCAATTAAATACTGTATTATCAAAGGTCAATTGTACTGGAAAGATCCTCTAGGTTTCTTGCTACGTTGTTTAACAGAACCTGAAAAAGAGGATATCATAAATGAATTTCACAAATGAGTGTATGTAAGGCATCATGCCTGAAGGGCCATGACCTACAAGATTCTAAGAGATGGATTATATTGGCCAAAGTTATTTACTGATGTGAATGCTAAAGTCAGAGCCTGCAACCCTTGCCAATTGTTCTTTGGTAAGCAAAATCTCCCTGCACTACCTTTAGCCCCAGTCAAGACAGAGGCTCCTTTTCAACAATGGGGTCTGGACTTCATCAGAGAAATCCACCCACAATCAAGCACCCAACATAAATGGATTTTAACTGCTACTGATTATTTCATGAAATGGGTTGAAGCCATTACAACACACAATGCCACAGATCCGGTAGTTATAAAAATTTTGGAGAACATCCTATCCAGATTTGGCTGCCCCTGGAAAATAGTTACAGACAACGCCTAAAGCGTTCAAATATATGACAATGATAAGATTTTGTCAAAGATACAACATTGTGTTAGGACATTCTACAACCTATTATCCTCAGGGAAATGGGTTGGTCGAATCGTCCAACAAAAGTTTGATGAATATAATCAAGAAAGTATTAACGAAGAATAAGAAGGCTTCACACGTTCACCTAAAGTATGCCTTATGGGCAAACCAGATCGACACTAAGAAACCAATAGATATGTCTCCTTTCCAAATGGTTTATGGCACCAACAGTGTCCTCCCTATTAATATAGCTCTTCCAATAATGAAGTTGTGGCAAGACGCAAAGGAAGAGGCGAATGACGTAACGAGGAGGATAAACCAAATAATTGAAGTCCAACAAAACAGGGCCGAAGTCAATGACAGAGTTCAAAAATACCAAGATAATATGAAATCCCTTTTCGATAAAAAAGTGAAAGACAGGGAGTTCATTCCTGGTGATCTAGTTTTAAAATGGGATGCTAGAAAATAAGATGCAAAAAACACAACAAGTTTCATCATCTTTGGTTCAGACCATTCAGGATTGCAGCTACAGAGGGAAAGAATTCATTCCTACTGGAAAATCTTGACGGGAAAACTTTTGACGCCCTATCAACAGGTGCTATCTAAAACATTTTATGCAATAATCTTGTTTCACATCAACATTGTATATACCGGTTTGATTTTTTGTTTGAGGTTGCAATTTCAATTTTTTGCAGGATATCTAAATTTTACTTTTAAATAAACCAAGTTTTATTCGGTATCATAAAAAGCAAAAATAAAATATATGTACCTCATATCATTTCTATTTTGTTGAACTCTCTGATTATTTGTTTTTATGCTCTTGTAGAATACTTATTGTCAGATGAGAAATAAAGAGGTAGTGGAATCTAATGCTTAGTTTTCAAAACAATTATTTCTCTCAAAACAGGTGATAAATTAACAGTTGGTTTGATTGAAAACGTAAATAAAATCCGAGGTATAAATTTCTATACCTATTGTTTAAGCTAAAAAATTCGAAAGAAATCCTATCGGATATAAACAACGTTCTACTCTCGTAAATATAATCACTTGATCAAAGGTCAGAAAGATATAAATTTCTAGATTTCCGAATCAAATGAAAATAAGACAAAAAATAAAATAAAAAGAAAAGAAAATAAGAATAAAAGATAAGCTTGATAATCAAGAAGTGAACTTATGTGGAGATGAGATCCCTTTCAAACCCTTTGACTCCTCGTTCTGTTTTCATTTAGCATATCTAAAAGATTTCACTCTATCCTGATTTTCACTACTTGACCTTAAATCTTCACAAAAAGAAAGAATTTCACCCTACCTCTGAAAACTTAAAAACATATCTTCAAAACAAAATTAGGCGAAAATATTTTTGTTCCTCTGATTTTAACTGAAAGAAAGTAATTCTAGGCTAATCCTGGTAACTTTAGCTCTTCTAACAGATTTTAACTAATTAATTCTCTCAAGGCAAATCCCTATAAAATAAAAATTCCCCATGAGATCTTCCCTATAGGAAAAGATGCATTGAAGATCGGTACAGATGTAGCTTAGAGTACAATAAAAAATGGTTGACAGACCTTCATTGTTAAATCTTAAGCATATATCATCCCCATATGATACATACAATTTGATTGCCCCCACTTCAAAATTATAATAACATATAAGAAAGATGGTGAAAGGAAATTCATAAAATGATTGCTCCCATCTAGTCCAAGACAAATGGTGAAAGGAAATTCATAAAATGATTGCCCCCATCTAGTCCAAGACAAACGGTGAAAGGAAACTCGTGAAATCAATTGCCCCCATTTTGTACAAAAGAGATGATGAAAGAAAATTCATAAAATGATTGCCCCCATCTCAAATAAAACGCAAAAATGTTATTTGAAGTGGTGAAAGGAAATTCAATGAGAGATGTAGATAACTTCATCGGGGTACTAAACAGGCTCGCTGGCAGTGAAGCAATATCTATGATATCTGTAAGGCTATCATACATGTGTAAAAATACTCTGGAAGCTAGTTCTCTTTCTGATAATATTTACATTCCAACCGACAAGGGATTCCCTAAAGAAATTGTTAAAACTATTGTGCCTTGATGCGAACGAAATCAACCAAAGTTTGATACTTCGGTTAAAGTTGTTTTGATTATATTAAACAAATCCAAACTCAGTTTTAGGAAAAGGAAACTATTAATAGTCTAACTTGAGATCGGTAATTGATTGTGTTTTAAATGTTTTCTGAGACACGACTGAAGTCTAATTTCTCTCTGTATGATTTTTTCAAAAGGTGTTTCCCATAAATCCAATGATGACTCCATTTACCCAATAAAGGTACTTGGCCTATTGTTCTTCCACGCCTCGCGGGGAGACGCGATCCCTAGATGGAGCCTATTTTGAAACACATATAAATCCTAAGCCTTGAGCTTTACTTTCTAGAACTTCATCCTTTTTTATAATGACACATAAGTCGGCTTTCAAATGTTTAAATCAAATTTACTTATAGTCATAAAGCGTGCACGATGTCCACCATCGATAAAGTTCCCCCATTGATCGAACGATCCTCTTTTTCCCCGAGTTTTGGAGCCACCTGATTGTTAAAGATTCAAATCACTAAAGGTCGCTTCAGAGTTTTGTGCTTCGGGTATTGCAACAGGTCTTCACAGTTGAAGTCCCAAAACCTAAAAGTATCCATTATCACTAGTCCACAAACTTTTAAAGAACACGAGTCATAGTACACGTGTACCTTTTTTAGTCTTCCTTGGGTTGACACATGGCAACCTCTAGTTCCAACATGTCATCTAAATGACATCATCTTCGACACATCACTACGGGTAATATCCTTTCGGAAATATAATAAAAAGCTAACTTGCTAATCCACGAAGCAACAAAATGCCAAAATATTAAACCTCAATCAGTTAAGTTAATATTGATTAAAAGTTAGTTAGAAACTTCACACTTCGGAGTTCGGACCTTCGCCATCCATCACATTATGAAATCCCGAAGTCCGAACTTTTGAAATACTTCAAACTTAAGCAGGGTTAATTAACACTAAAAAATAATTATTCGATGATTAATCATTTCATGGTTTCAAAAATTCTATCTCGAGCTATTGTCAAAGTCCCGAAGTCCGAATACCCAAAAACAATTAAAGTTAAACACAATTAATTAATGTTTTAAACAAGATTACCTCACAATTAATCTTTCGTGAATTCACGATTCGGGAAATTTCAAACCTATTTCATCCAAGTCCCCGATCGCAAACCACCAATATTAATGGCATTAATCACAAATCAACGACAATGATTTCAATATAGATTGCAGATCGTCGCTTAGATTTTCTCATTAAGGTAAATAAATTTATCGTCAGTAAAGGTATTCACAAATCAATACACATGAGGTGAATAAGAATATTTGATTTTGAATTCCATTTTCATTCTCACAGAATAGCAATTTTTAGCCAACTGAGAAGCTCACGCCTTCCCATGTAACAGGTAACCCAATCTTGATTTCATCAATATCATGACACCATGAAAGATAGCTAGAGCAGATGGTGAAAGCGCAAATCCCAACACAGATGTTCTGTCAAACACCTCACTGAGAGCCATAGATACTGTAAAACCTTGGACATAGGTGTTCGATATTCTAGAGCACGAGCTTATAAATTGCCCAGAGGATTCAAGTGACAAAGTGAGCAAAACCCATGCAACTAAGCTCAGGGATATAGCTCAGTCAGATCTATACAAACTAGCCGCGCGACTAAGGCTCATGCCGTATAACGACATGATAGGTTGGGCCCTAGAAAACATCGACATTTCAACCAGGAGCATTTACAACTCACAAAATGTTGTTGTTGGGTCTTTTCGACCGGAGAATATACAAGTAATGTATAAACTATCCCCCATTTTTAAATATAGTTACAACACTGCATTCATAATGGACTTTGAGAAACAAGAGTGCATGCAATATGGGAAAAGCTACCTTGATTTAATCAAGGATTGGTGGGGGCACCCGGAGAAATTCAGAGCCGACACTCACGACATGTATGCCACATTGTCATTAGAAGCCCATATGATTTATGTGGCTAGGATGCTATGTAGGTTGTTCAAAAAGAAGAGCTCCACTCACTTCCTACTAGCATGGGTATCGATTATGCACGAAGTGGTCAACGGATACTCTTTCAACTTGGCCAAGATGTTGTCAGACAACTTGGCTAAGGAAAGCACAGAGTACCAATTGGTGAAGTCCAAAGGGAAACCTGCCCCTTTGTATATGTTAGCATACATCATGGATGCTATTTTATTTATGACTCCTTTCCCTCTGATGAACTGGAGCTAGACCCCAACCAATGATGAACCTATCCATTTCTATCATTCCAAGCTATGGGAAGACAAAGCCAGAGATTTCTTCTATGAACTCTTCCATTATGTAGTGGTGCCTATTCATATCGCCTTATACGGTTTCCCACCTCCCAGAATTTTAGACAGAATTATGGCAAACCTGGGTAAAATAGCAGACTGGTACATCGAAGAAAACTTTTCCTACATCAGGGTTTTCGGGTGCTCGGTCCCCCCCGTGATCTCCCAAATTTTTTACCAGATCGGTTGGCATGTCAAGAAGTGGCTTATCAGACCGTGACAGGGGGCATCAAAAAGGAATTAAAAGCGGCCCAGAAAAAGGTATAGCCAACCTTCCCTATTTAGGTTGGTATGTTTTCGTTGTTATACTTCGACCATTCTAAAGTAGAGGTTGCGGCCCTAGAAGATGTCAAGTTAGTTGACATTGAGTTTAAAACGAATGATCCACAAAAGATCATGGAAAATCGCCTAGCTCAATACAACTTAAAGAGGTATGTGCATGAGATTTCCCCACAGGATGAAGTATTTAGGGGAGCTAGGTCATACGAGGAAGTACTGGACATAGTCCAAACTTTGTCACCAAATCAACAGGTCAACTTCTTCAATTTCCAAAAGCAAAGACAGAATAACTTGCCTAAGGTGCTAAAGGGAGAGTCGGTAGCCCCTTCCTCTACACAATAGACTGTACCTCTGGGTTTTCAGACAGGGAGCTCTGAAAAAAGGAAACCAAGGAAAATCCAAAAGACATTGAAGTCTCAGTTTAAAAATTGGAAGCTTCGGTATCAACTCCACTAGGCCCTTAAGCAAAGGCTTAGCTCGAAGCCTTTATGAAACGAGGACAATATACATCATCATCTACACCGGATAAACCAGTTACCAACACAGCAGGGCAACAACCGTCCACAGAGATAGGTAGCCCCATTATTTCATTAACACGGTTGCAGTCAAGCTTCGGAATTCCCAGTTCCGAAGTCATCTCTATAGATGATCTTACCTCAATTTCAGATGAAGAGATGCCTACTTCAGACTTCTTTTTCAAAAAGAAGACGAGGGCCATCGTTAAGCGAGAAACACATCAAAAATATGGTGTTATCGCCAAAATACAGAGAATGGTGTACGATGGACACGTCCGAGATGATTCAGATTTCGCTAAGAAAATGGCAGGATCATTAGGTGCCTTTTCCACGGCCAATTAGTGGTTTGTAGAAAATCTGGTCGAGCAACTAAAACAGAGGAACCAGCTGGTAGAGAAACTGTAAAAGAAAATACAAACGACTGAGCAGACTGTTCAGAATAAGATGAATAGAGACTTCGAGCAAATCAGAGCATGTGATAAACATCAAATTCAACAACTCCAAGCCAACTTTGACGAGCTTCAAAGGAATTCTCAACTCAATCAAGGGCTGATTACCCAGCATGTTGAATTAATAAAACAGTTGCAAGAAAAATTGGAGTTGATCGAAAGTACCTCAGTGGATATTTCAGCTCTCCAGACCCAAGCAATTGAAATAAATGAAAAACTTGAAAATGCACAACAAGATCTTTTTATGAAGGTAGAAGTTGTCTAGAAGTGCTACCAGGCAATCGACCTTTCTCTTAAAGACATCTATATCAAGGAGAGATAAGCTCGTTCAACTCAAGCTAAGTTTCAAGAGGCCGTGTTATTGATATCAAGGGATGATGCCTCAAATGTACATCGACTCTCTTTGTCAGAACAAATAAGAGGTGACATAGTTATGAAGGCTTGGGAAATAAATTTGACAGAAGGCAAGAGACTTGCTAGAGATGTAACTAAAGCTTGTCTAGAATCATTGACAGTACTAGATAAAGGGCTAATTGATTTCGAAGGGAATACTATTTCTGAAGCCCTAGGTCAACTAGACATAGCAAAGAATCAGTATAATTCTAGAACAAGCAAAGAGGAATCTTTGACTACCATCCAAAATATGAAACATATTGATCTTCTTCAGATAAACAAATGGATAGTGAACCCAAGCTTGTAGCTACAGACCATGTTTCAAGGAGTTGAAAGGATACATGAAAAGATGCCTCAGATAGAAAGAAAGTTATACACTTTCGAGGCCAATCAAACAACTAAGCCTTTAGGGCTGGTAGTGAAATTAGTAAGTAGATGTATCCAATGCATTGAATATGAAAATGAAAGCACATCTGGAAACAAGTAAGGGAGTGTTATTACATGATTGGATATCAATGAGAAGAAAAATGGCAACATAGCTATGATGACCAGGACGTTGTGTCAAAACATGAAGAAGATTAGAAGACAGAAAGGTTTCAGCCAACAGATGAAAAGACTACCATCAAAGCTCACCGTTCTCTATGCCCTATTTTCTCATTTATGATATTTACCAGTTTCAATTATGAGAAGTCCATCCATTTTGAGTTGAGACCATTTTGTATAAATACATAGATTGAAGACTTATTACAGGCAGCTTCTTGCTAATTGTAACAGAGAAAACTCATCCTTATTGAGTATTAACACAAGTGTAGACAAGGATTACAAGTTTTGTTTAATTTGGGTCATGTACTTCTTCTGTGTTTTCCATATCTCAACATTTCTTTAAATATTTCCTTGATAAATGTATGATTTCAATTTAGTACAACAACCACTGCAATCGTATTGCATCAGTAATTTGTTAAGCAAACAACTTTTCCTTTGTATTTACTGTGAGTAAATCAAGACCTACAAGCTATGTGGATTACAATATTTTACACTTTATTCAAGGTTACATTATCTATTTTCTTCTACTACAACATGGTGAGATTCTTCAGTAATTGATGCCTTGCTTTGTTTTACAGTTTTGTATTTTCTTTCATACCATTCGATATTTCAATTTGACTCAGACACAAAATACGGCCTCGGTGCTGCCACACTCCTAATTTCATTTAAGGAATTTTTTCTCATACAACTAAGGTAGAAAAAGCACTTTTAAATAAAAGCTCATAAACTTTCTTGATGCCTGACATTATCCTTTGAGCCTTAAGTTTAATCTTAGAACCAACATGTGTCATATAGGTAAAGATAGCTAGTCGAAGGCTCCATACAAAAACTCTCATAACATCCAAGGTCAATGCAAGGGAGGAATCTGATGATGTACTCTTTCATGCGAGAAATATCTTGGGCATAAGAGGGGGTAGAAACCCCACTATGTTGAGTGATTAAATTAGTGTAACAATTTTATTGCTTGAGAACTCAGGTTAGAAGGCATCGAGTTTAAAATGCAAACCATGGAGAAGAAAACCAATACATAACCAATTGACATAAAAAAATTATAACAACACTTATGTTAGAATATTATCAACCAATAAATGATAGAAAGTAACAAATGACGGATGTTCCAGAACTAAAATTGAGACACAAGATGCAATGATGCCTTATCATCCTAATCATAAGATCCATTGTATTGCTCAACAAGCTAACCAACAACAAAATCAATATGCATATAAATGGCATTCTTTAGATAATTAAAAAAGTCAAAACTCCAAAATAAATTGAAGAAAAAATCAATGCCTTATTTAAAAACATGTCGTCTATTTGATTGATTTTGAAGAATGAATAAAACAATCAAGGTGGGGAGCGTCAACAAGCTACCGAAGCAACTTGCTTCTACCGAGTTTCTCAACAACAACATCCACTTAATAGCATAACTCTTTCTACCAGTGTGGCATTACTTCAGACTTTTGATCAAATAAAAAAAAAGAAATAACAAGAAAAAGACAACAACAAATTATATTCAAAAACCCTATCAACAAACAATCCTAATGAAAATCAATGTTACATGGATCAGTCTATTTGCAATGCAATAATATTACTTACAACTTCAAAAATTATATTATTGAATTTTTTGAATTACTCTACGAAACAAACTTTATATATATATATATATATAACAAAAAATATATTAAAATATATTAATTAATACTAAATATAAATTATACTTATTAAAATCTTATTAAATAATAATAAAAGTAATATTATGGAAAAATATCTACCTAT
>SNQJ01S0063806.1:0-12894 GCA_010110895.2 Picea sitchensis | reverse complement strand
ATTACATAAATCATCAATCAATCAATCCTTTGACATCAATCAATCACTTGACATCAATCAATGACATCAATCAATCAAACCATTGGCATCAATGACAACATGATCCAAAACTTATTATATATGAATAAGGGATCTTTCATCATACAAAATGGGACTACATAAAGGTTCATGATAATCAAAATGTAATAAATAATTTTTATAATTATCGATAACTCGTCGTCACACCAACTGGGGCAATATTACACATTAAACAAAATGCCTGACTTTTACAAACAAACATTCCAAAATATAAAACTTGTAGCATTCAATCATTTTGATCATCATTCATCTCTTGAAATATTATCACTACACAAGCTACTTCCGTGCTTCATTTCTTCATCACTTGCAAGGATATTATACTAGGGTTATTTGCAATATTTTCTTGAGTAGATTGATTTTGTGTTGCCTCTTTATGTTCCATATACAAACATAAAAATAAAGTCTAATGAGTATATGTACATTTATAGCATAATGTACATGATTGTGTATATCGAAAATTGTATCATAGTAGTGAGTGATTCGTACACACTACACATTCTTTTGAATCCATGCTTCATGTTGTCTCTCAACATATTTTCTAGTGGTTCCACTCCGAACTTTGTGTTCTACAAGTTTTAATGTATACACCATAACAAAGTATAGATATAATCAAAGGTTTATTGTTGTTCCATTCAATAGAAAATGAGGGAAGTAAAACAACATAGTTACTTACAATTTGTTTTATTTACCTTTGATTCTCCAACATATATTATTCACAACCCATATGTAATCCAATGTCAATCAAATGCTTGAATGGTTCTTCTTTGTAAGTTGGCACTTTGTTGCAAACATCCATGGACAATTGTAAATCAATTAAAATTTAAACATCACAACAAATATATAATGTTAAGGAAAAGGCAAGTACTAGCAAAATTTGTGATGAACCACTTGCTTCCTTGTTGCCCCATCTTATGTGTTGAATGGGTTCCATTTTGTTTTGTTTTCTACAACTACAAAACATTTGAAAGCTAGTGTTTCCTACAATAATTAAACTCTTTGATTACACTTAAAAAAAATAAAACATAAATTACAAGGAGTACATATGTTTGATGCATGTTGTTGTTCAGATATCTCATCTTGTGATTCAAATATTCTTATTTCTTTTGTCATCTCCTTATACACGTTTTTGGACATTCCTACTGACATTTTTCAAAGATCACCTTGTTAAACATCTTTAGTTTTTTAATTTTCTTCAAAAATGTAAAGCACCACAAAAAAAAATTGATTAAGATTTATATAAAATTAAATATAGCAAAAATACCAATTTACTAATTTTTTTTATTAGTATATACTTATTAAAGAAAACCATGTCTAGCAATAATATTTCCAAAGGATTTGTTTTATTATTGTACGATTTTTACATTGTCAAACTCACATGTCTCATTGGCCACTGTAACTGACAACACCTGCTATAGTTTAAATATAACCTAATCTTGGATTCATTGTATTGATTTTTGTATTGTAAGTGAAAAAACATCTATATGTTCTTTCCACTATATCCCTTTAGTTTTATAAAAAAACCCTCCCTGTCATTGACTTCTAGCACCACTCTAGATGAATCTAGGACAATTCATCATCATTTGCATCCTTCATAAAAAAAAAAACATCTTAGGAGGGCCTTTTGTTCCCCGACCATCAATCCATGCACAACATTCAACATATGTGAAATCAAATGTTTGAAACTTATTAGCTATTGTGATCTACATTATTAGTAAAAAGTCAAAGAAATAATTCATGTTGATCAATGTTTAATCCACCTAATTCCCTTGTTTGCACCATTGCCTAAAAATTATTACTCTTTTCCACTCAAAATTGTAAACAATCTTATCGAGATTTTTCAAGTTTTTGCTCTGCATACCACACGTTAACTAATACACATCATTTAAACCTACAAATAATTAAAATATATTACTTTCATATTAAAACTTATAATAACTTACTATGTTATTTTTTCCCTAATCTTTTATTGATAATCTTCTATCAATAAAAGAAATGCATTATCAAATATACAAATTATAAAATATGTTTTACAAACTAAGTAAATAATTTCAGCCTAAAGTTACTTTTGAGTTAAGTAGCACACATTATTTTTTTCTTCCAAGGAAACCCTCGCGGAAAACCCTCCAAGTACTTCCCCATGATCCATGGATGGTAAATGGGGTAAATCATCGACCATGATTACGGGACCTAACCCTAAGGGGATCAAGAGAGTTGAACTTGTGACCAACAACAAGTAGGAAAGATCTCACGTCTAGCTCTAGAGCAATTGAGCTAACCCTTAGGGTTAAGTAGCACACATTATACAATACATTTAATTATATATTGTTAGCAATTTAGCTCTAATCATTAAGTTCTACGACCACCTCATTTATATCTTAGGATGATTTGGGCTTTATGCATTTCCGCCTATTCTTAATCTTCTTGTTCTTTATTATGTCTTTCAATTGGTATCAGAGCATGTATGGTATAAAGGGCATGGTGATTGAATGGTAAGGACAAGGATCT
The DNA here is from genome assembly GCA_010110895.2 of Picea sitchensis. Classification (NCBI taxonomy): domain Eukaryota; kingdom Viridiplantae; phylum Streptophyta; class Pinopsida; order Pinales; family Pinaceae; genus Picea; species Picea sitchensis. Next base: position 10,311 of record SNQJ01S0063806.1, on the reverse strand, counting down.
TGCTCATCATTGAATGGGATCATTATATTTAATGGATTTGTAATTTGTTTTTGCAGTGTCATTGAAATAAAAAAAATTGGTAGGATTGATAAGAAGTTGGGAGGAAAGATTGATGAAGCAAATGGTTTCTTTTGTCAAACACAGGTTTGGGTTTTCTCATGTATCATTTGAATTGTGCATTATTAATCACATCACATATATGAATCCCATCTGCAACTCACAACATCCAAGACTACTTTCTTGCATCCTTTCCCTAAATCACATTGCAATTGCACCAAATTCTATTTAAGGTCATGTAGTGATCTTCCCACAAATTATTGATTATACTTATGTCAATTAGTGCCTGATCCCACCTTTAAAAATGTTCCCTAGATGCACTCTACACTATGACCTTGATACATGTCTCCTTCACACCTAATTTTGCTCATGAATTATGCACCTGTAACCCAACACTGACCTGAAATTGTGCTTGTAACATAGTTGTACCATGTCACATACTCCACTCATTAGGTTAAACCATTTTGTGTTAGCACCAAAGATTCTTGGCATTAGTAGTGATCCATGAAAATATTATAATTCCTTCCACTATTTGAGATCATGGATTGATGAGTTATATTAATTATCTTCAAAATGCTTCATATGATGACCTCGAACTCCCTCCCAATCTAAAAGAGGATCAAATGCAATTGGGATTATGTGGGGATGAAGACCTTGTTCATACAATGGATTTAGACTTGGACTTCGACGTGGATTGAATAAAGGAAAGGCTAAGAATAATTAAGATGATACACTATTATGGTTGTCTTTTTTAGAGGCCGATTAATGTTTGGTTTCCAATGCAATGAGTGGCATATTTGTAGGTTTTGTAAATGAAACAATTTGTGTCCTAGTTGAATTTGCAGGAAATTTTCACAAGTGTAGGTAAATATTAGAATGGAAGTAGTAGAAAGATTATAACACCTATTGTCTTTACAAAAATGATAAAACACTAACTATTAGTTTTATGGTGTTATGATTAGGGATCTAGACTAACTGATAATAACTAACATGTTTCACTGCACTTGATTTAAGATCAGGAGCAAACTTAGGACTTGTGAACTCATCAATCAAGATGAATATTGATTGATTAGGGACTAGACCATTTTCTAGTTTTTCTAAATTTATTTCATCCAGGTCTTATAGTTAGCCATATTTGTTTATGGTTCCCAATTGCTAGAAATCATTTCAATATCACAAGGCACAAAAAACATGTATGGTATACAAAGGGAAATTGAATGTGAAGTTTAAAGGTCAGCTTCAACTCCATCTTATTCATTTATTATTGCAAAGGGGCTTAGGAAATTGGACTTTCAAGGTTCAACATGTTTGATACCTTCAACATCCATTCCATGAACATTTTTTTGATCAAACCTCTCAATTGCCTTCTTAGCCTCATTAGTACATTTGTAGTGGACAAAAGAAAATCCCTAACAACGATCAGGGAGAGGATTTCCCATTTCTATAATTTCTTGATAATTTGTCTTGCTTCAACAGATCAAGACTTTTGGATATCAAAGACAATTATTCTTTATTGGTTATGAATATCACTTTCCATGCAATTGCATATGTAAAATGTCATTGTCAAATGATTTGATGATATTATAGAAGTGAGTGATAATGAACACAAATGATTGATTACAAACTTGAGCACTGAGGTATATTTTGATTTCAGAAATTTGTCTGATCACTTTGTCAGATTCCAAGATGGTTGTAGAAATTGTCTCTCCAAGTATTGTGGCAGCGAACAAGAAAATTACATTGTAGATGAACAAGATGGTTAAAAAACCAACATGAAGGAAAGAAATGATTGGCTAAAATATTATTTGATCTTATCAGTCATGATGAAATCTCAAACTACATTGAGAAAAATAGTTGAGTCATATGAAGATTGCACGTTGACGAACCATGCCAACTGGAGAACAACCAACCAGAAATAGACTACATCACGCCAACTACAATGTGAGTTCAGTCATTTCTCTAGTTAATTTTTTGGTTTGAAATCCATAAGTTCATTATAGACCAGTTGGACAAATGATGTATTTAAATCATTTGTAAAATGGAGGTTAATGTTCAAATCTATTTAAGATGATAGTTCTCAAATATTCTTGACAAATTGTAGGGAATATTTTTGACAAATTGTGAGTTAAAAACATATTTGTAAAAGGAGTTATAAGTGTAATTTTATTTGAAAACACATTATACAATGAGTTATGAGTAGGTTATAAGGGATTATTTGATTTTTCCAAGGGGTTATAATGCACATTATTTTAGACATATTTGTGGAGTTACAGGGTGTTTCATATGTTGTAAGGAGGATAATAAAATTGATATTTTTTGCCCGTGTCCTCGAACTGCCCGAAATAGAATAAGGGAGTCTAAGGAACATGTGTGGAGCATGTCATGGTGTTTATTGGTCCTTTATGATTTTATTGGTGCATTCTTATTGCTCAATTTTGTTGTCAGTCACATACAGATAAATCTATAATATTGTAGATGACAAGCAACAATGTTAAGGAGACAATCCAAAGGATACTAGCACTTGTAGACAAATTTGCTCAAGACTTTCAATTATTTTGTAAGAACACCTATCACAGTTCTTTTATAAAGTCTTTGGAAATATTTTGCATCAATTTTTTTTATTGCAATTCCAAATTCTAGGTCTCTCCTTATGTCTTTGGGAGTTTTACTTCATGGTGGAGTTGTAAGAAGCCCTTATGAAGTATTGAACGTCCTACAATCTTTACAAGTGTCTCACATTTTGAAAATATATGTGACATATTTTGATATAGCCTGAAATTGAATAGGTGGATTAAGTGTGATGATGAAGGTATTTGTATGGTTGGTCGTTGTTTAGGGTTGTGACACTTTAGTCTTTGATTGCGGTATTTTTGTGACACTTGGTGGTTCTTGTGACACATTGATTTTGGTACTTGAAGAAATTCATTGAATCAAGATGACAAATATTGCAGACTTATTCAAACTTCTACACACTTTAATTAATATTGCACCAATATCAACTATTCAAATTAGGAAAACTTCACTAAGTCATGTAGATGTATGCTCATCATGCACAGAAAGATTGATCTACTTCAAGCTCATAACAAGTTTTTAAATGATAAAGTGAAACTTCTTCGCCATCAACATTCTGAACCCATAACTCTTCAACATAGTCCATTGTTTGGGTTAAATATTGTTGAAAGTGACCACAAGAGAATCAAGCATCATTCAATTATGAATCAGACAATGAAATTTGATGATGGCGCTACTAAGGCATATGAAGAATTGGATACAGAAAATAATAAGGATAAGTTTGATAATTAAGTTAAAGTTATTAGACCTTGGGAAGAGTTGTGGTTCAAGAGGAACAAATTTGGCTTAGGGTATGAAAAGAATGAGTCTGACTTCTTCCATATCTTTGATTATTCCAGATCAGTTACATTTGTGAGCACATGGTTTCTTTCTGATGATTTACAAAACCATACAATGGATGATGTGATGATGATAATTTGGACGCAACACCTAACCTTGAGGATCATGATGAGGGACAAAAGGATAAGGATGATGATGAAGAAGACGTTGCACTTGATATTGAATGTGAATAGTGACAACACTACATATATTGTACTCTCATGTGAATAATTGAATGAATCGTAATTTTGGCTTCATGCCTTTCCATCTATTCTTGATCTTTTTTTTAATTATGTCTTTCACATATGGAGCACCAAAGTAGCCCAATGTCCAATTACACAAAACTCTCACACACTAATACATTTGCAGTTTTTTTTACCCAATGGTATGCACTACAATAATAAATAACTAATGTTATATATTGTATAATGCACACCACCAAACCTAAAAATGTTTGTTTCAAAAACTGGCAAGGCCAAGCAATGGACTTTATAGTAATAAACACTCAAGTGCATATTTATTATATAATGCACACTGTGAAACACAAAAAAAATCATTTTATTAAAACTAACAGGGCCAAGCAATGTGTTGTATAGTAATAAATTCATTGGTGCTTATTTACTATACAATGCACATTGCAAACCTAAAAATGTTTTTTTAACTAACAAGGACGAGGTTTGGAATCCAATGCAATGAAGGACCCCAATCGATTAAAATATTATTTACATCAAAATAATCATTGAGGCTAACAAATACACAAAACCCCCAAAATATAAATATTATTATGAAATGATAAAGAAATTAAACCCCTCCTACTAGGTTTTGCATAAACATAAAACAAAAGAAACAAACAAAAAAGCTAAGGTTTGCAGCAGTGAAAGTGAGTATGAAACCCTTCTATCTTATTGAAATAAACTATAAATATGAATAGAAATAAATAAATCAAATTCCAAGATTTTTCTAATAAAATGAGGGAAAATTTGTTGATATGAAGAGAATGAAGTTACACACCTAAAATTTCTCCTCTGCAGATTTGCATGCAACCCATGGTGACCCCTTATAAATTTTTCTCCGTAGATAAATCTATCCACTCAATATCCTACATGGTAAATCTCTATCGTACAAGTATCCCCTCTAAATTTTGGCACAATAATGGATTAGGGTTTTGTTTAACTCACTTTTACAAAATAAAAACCCCAATCTTTTTCAATTTATTTGACTTTTTAGTGCATTAATGAAAAATACATGGTTTGTTTCCCCAAAAAATTCATTCGATATGCAATACACTTCTCATATTTAAGTGAATCGATGAGCTATATTACCGTAAACATACCATAGTAAGAATTTTCAACAAAAATAGAAGTCAAAACCATTCAATTAGTACTTTATGGTTGTTTTCCTTTGCAGAGGTTTCAGCGTAGGTATTTTCAATGTAAATCAAAATTGACTGCATGAGAGCGTCTAGTAAAAATAAAAACACACTACTGTGTTTATGGAGTGCCATTGTGAACTATTAGGATATTTAGACACTTAGGATTTAGTTAAGATATACTTGGTTTAATGAGTCGTTAGGTTAAAGTGTGTTTCTTAGTGTGTTTCTTTAGTATGCATTTGTATTTAGGAAATTTGATGGTCACGATATGTTCCCGACATAGAGTGATCTAACGGTTCATATTCTCCTCGATATTAACAACCATTGATACGTGTTTTAACACCTGATTGGTCCATGATCTCTATTTAAAGAGCATGGATGGTCATTTGCCGATGATCGATTGTGAGAAACTCTCTCGTAAAATCTCTCTCTAATATTTTTCTTTTGCATTAATAAACTGCTCCAAGTGGTCGTGTTGGTTGGGGTCATGGATGTTTCCTTGTCGGGATTTTACCACGTCAAAAAATCCGTATGTTGATCTTTGATCTGTTTATGTGAGTGGTTATTTCTATCCCCCACTTTAGGTATAACTAAGGAGATTATGTCTTGAGGCCCACAGGTCCTAGACATGGAGTACCGAGAGCCATATCGACTTGAGCATGGCCTTGGAGGGCCCATATTTTCTTTTCTTCAGCGCCTCCACCTTGTCAGCAACACCGAAATCCATCACCTCAGGCTAGTTCTGTAGCAGAGATGGATCTTGCTCCATGAGGTAATGAGTTTGGGTATCATGGTATGTGTCACTTTGATCCTCAAAACCTTTGAATACGTGCATTTAGTTATTTTTGTTTCTAAGGGGTGCTTGGATCTTATACTTATCCACTTGACCATGTCTGGGGGGAATGACAGGATGCCCTAGTAAGCCTGTGCCCATAGGTTTTGAGTTTCCACTGGGGGATTCATGAAAAGTCATCGTTCAATCCCATCATACTTACCACTTTCCATCTTGCTCCCGCTCATCCATCCCATTACACGGGTCCGAGCATTGAGTTGGCCAATTATTTAAGGGTTGCACCTTACCTTATGGGAACAAGGGGAAAAAGGCCCAGAAGGTAAAAGAAGCTGGAAAAAGATAAAATCCTAAAAAATAAAACCTCAAGATGCTTCGCCCAGGGATCCCTGAGAAAGCAGTAAAAAGATTCTCAGCAAGAAACAAAGGGACCCATAAAAAAATAATAAAACAAGACCTAGCCAAAGGATAGGAGGTCTCATCATGAGACAACCTATTAGGTCCATGGGAATCTAAAGGTATGACACTNAAGGGGTGCTTGGATCTTATACTTATCCACTTGACCATGTCTGGGGGGAATGACAGGATGCCCTAGTAAGCCTGTGCCCATAGGTTTTGAGTTTCCACTGGGGGATTCATGAAAAGTCATCGTTCAATCCCATCATACTTACCACTTTCCATCTTGCTCCCGCTCATCCATCCCATTACACGGGTCCGAGCATTGAGTTGGCCAATTATTTAAGGGTTGCACCTTACCTTATGGGAACAAGGGGAAAAAGGCCCAGAAGGTAAAAGAAGCTGGAAAAAGATAAAATCCTAAAAAATAAAACCTCAAGATGCTTCGCCCAGGGATCCCTGAGAAAGCAGTAAAAAGATTCTCAGCAAGAAACAAAGGGACCCATAAAAAAATAATAAAACAAGACCTAGCCAAAGGATAGGAGGTCTCATCATGAGACAACCTATTAGGTCCATGGGAATCTAAAGGTATGACACTNAAGAGAAAGGGGGTCTCATCACGAGCCAACCATCTCATTTCCGTGAAAATGCTTGTGGGTAACACTACCACCACTGGTCACTGCACCAAGGCAGTGTCCCTTGATTAGCTTCTTGAAAGAAAAAGCAATAAATAATAAAGATAAAAGACATGAATGGTATTGGAAATATTTTCCTCCAAGACAGGTGCAACTCGCCTTCTACAAAGGCACCCACAGGTAAGCCATGAATTTCACTGCTATCACTGCACCCCTTGTTAGGACATCCCTTATCCACCTCATCCACTAACATGACTTGAATTTGATTTCTCCCGGAAACTTCCCACATCCAATGAACACTAGCCCAATAGGAAGACCTGTCACTTTCTCCAAACTTGGCTTGCATATTTATATAATGTCTTTGAGCATTTGACTGAGTAAAAAGGGTTTTATGCACATGTTTAATAAAATTGATGATTAGATGTGATTGACATTATTGTGATCCATGTGACTTATGAGCCCATGGAGGGCATATATGTTGATGTGCAGGATCATACATGATGAACAGGTACCGTATTGGACAGGTACACATGGGGAGATGATTAGTTCGGACCCCCATAGGGCTGAGAGCCCACCAAATGGATGTTGAGACCCCAACAGGGGGAAAATATAGTTCAAAGGGTTTGCATCGGGGAAGAGGAGGACCTTCCACCAGAGGCAGCTGAGCAGAGCCTTACCCAGGGAAGTTGTTCCCTCTCCACTGGGAAGTTGGCCTTGGAAGGCTCATGACATCACCCAAGATATATTATGACATCATCCAGTGATATGGGAGTTTTGGGAGGCAGTTGTGGCCTATTTGGCACGTGTGGCAGCTTCCAGAGGTCCAAGGAGGGATAACATTGGCTCCAAAAGGCCCATGTTACCCTAAAAAGGGCTAATGTCACCCTAAAGGGGCATGATGTCGCCTTTATTTGCTTGATTAGGGTTTGATTATGACATTTAATGTAAAAACAATATTATTATGCATTTTGGCCTTGTCGGCCTTTTGGTGACCTAAAAATAAATTAAGGTCATTAGTATGGTATAAATTGAGGGTTTTTACTCTCATTTTCTCATCATCTTTCACTCACCACTTGGTGAGGTCTGAAATTTTAGGCCCTTCTAGGGTTTGTGGCTGAAATTGTGGCGCACTTGTTGAAGGAAGGCTTATCTTAGGTATTTTTGGCATTTTTCTTGGTGGAAGGTTTACAACTAGGGTTTGGCTTGATGATACTTGGTGAATGTAAGTGAATTTCTTCAAATCCTTCCCTTACTTGAATGGTTATAGTCTTTTACTTGCATTTTTTTAATAAAATTATTGAATTAAACCCTAGGGAATAAGCACATGTTGGTGTCCTTATTTCATGTCCCTACTAGATTATGCCAATTATCCCTTTTTAACTATTGAAGACATTTCTAGGGACTTTACTTTGTAACACCCTACCTATTCTCTTTAATCCTAGCCATTTGTATTCTTGTCATTGATCTAAAGAAGGAGGAAAACACATTAAGACCTAGGGTTTCTACACCTTAGTGAGTCGTTTTCCCCTAGGGTTTGATTGTTGAAGCCTTGGCTTAACAACACTTCACCATCAAAATATCTTGTCTTTATCCCTACCTATCCTCTTTAATCCTAGTCATTCTTTATCTTGTCATTGAGCTAAAGAAGGAGGAAAACACACTAAGTCCTAGGGTTTCTACACCTTAGTGAGTTGTTTTCCCCTAGGGCTTGATTGTTGAAGCCTTGGTTCAACAACACTTCACCATCAAACCCTCTTGTCTTTATCCCTCCATTATCATTGTGCTTCTTCAACATTTGTCGCTACCTTTGACTCCATTTTCCCTATGAACGCACTGATATAAGACCTTTACGCTTGAGTACCTTGATCACAAACTTCAAACAACCAATACCCTATGAACGATTTCTAACATCTTCTAACCCTAGCTTAGACTAACCTACCAACCCTATTGATTCCATTATCCATTTGTTTTATAGTCATATTTTGCATCATTTTAGCTTCTTTAAGCAAGTTGAATGATTGGCTAATGCATGCTAGTCATTTCTTCTAAATGAATGATGATATTACAATATTGATGATAAAATGTTATTGCTCATTGTGAAGCTTTCTTTAGCATTTATTGTGAAGTGACGCATTGTGACGATCACCATTCTACATCATCAATTTACTTCATCAATATTGTCAATCGATTGCTTTATATCAGAAAGTCCTTGATTATATGAAGTACTAACAAGCAAGTGATCTTGCACATGTATAGTTTTCTTGTTGCTTTGTCCCAGACAGGTACAATTTCTGATTATTACTATCTTTTATTGGTTGTTTAGCCAGACATTCTGATCGGTGGTGATTTGTGAGGGGGGTAAACTTTACTTATCCATAATCCTTTGCCTTCTCAAAACCCCAAGTCAATGGGGACGTCTCCCTTGTGCCTACCACCCTAAATAGAAGGAGCTATCCTATCGAGGTGACAATGGTAGGATAGTCTCGGTTTCGCCAGTTTCCTTTTTCCACCTATCCCTTACTTCCAAGTATAAACTGTGCGATAACATTTTGGCGACATTGCCAGGGAACATTGAGTCAATTCTCCTCAAAAGATGACATTTTTCGGTAATTATTTCCTCAAGAGTCTTTATCTTACAAGCTTACCTAGCGACTCCACTAAGGGTGATTCCCTTATCTCTTTGATAATTTCAAGGAAATTATCTGGTGACTCCACTGATGATGAAGCCACCTATGACTTCTCAATGGGACCTGAGAAACTTCACACCTTTGGACATGCGTAAAATCCCAGAATACCCTCGAAAAATGCCCCTGAAGTATGAAAAGTGGATCCCTAGATTCACTGGTAGTGATAGGGAAAGACCCGACTATCACATGAGTAATTTTTGGGCTTTCTTTTAACTCCACCCTATCACTGATGATGCTAAAGACTTGGTAATGAAACTTTTCTCTGCCACCTTGCATGGAAATTCTAGGATATGGTATGATAATCTCTCGACCGCGAGCATCACATCTATGGACCAGTTAGAAGAAACCTTTCTCATGAATTGGGGTATGAAGTTGGAAGATATCCAAATATTAGTTAGAGGACTCGAATACATAAACAAACTGAGGATGAGACTGCCAGGGATTTCGAGTTTAGATTTCAGATATTGATATACCAGATTCCTAGAAGCCATTATCCTAAAGACAAGTACCTCGTGTATCTCTATACCAATGCACTCTTGGTGCATTTAAGTTTCCTCCTCAACAAAAAGGGTCCAAAAACACTCAAAGAAGCTTATAACCTGGCTCTAGAAATTGAGGCAAATATCTCCTTGTTCAAGGAAGGACATCCCTTTACCCAAGATGCCTTTAGTTTGGAGAGACTAGTTTCCCTTGAGATATTTACTGAGAATTCAAAATAAAGAAGGGAACAAGTCATCAACCAGCAGGATGAAGAATTGGTTGGGGAGTTGGAACCTAATAAAAATGATGAAGTATCAACATGCGCTCCTCCCTCTGACAAAGCCATCCACAAGCCTTTTCTCCCTGCACAAGAAGAAGAGAATGAGGTTAGTTGCTTTCCTTTCCAGGATTTTGATAATACCTTGTTCCATGATTCAGAAAGTGAAGGAGAAGTGGAATCCTCGAAAGAAGTAGATTTCCCTTGTTGTACAATTGAATATGGAG
>SNQJ01S0063805.1:72590-97188 GCA_010110895.2 Picea sitchensis | reverse complement strand
ATCATAGTAAATGAAGGGGATGTGGAAGATTCCAATATTGCGACTCTAGAGGATCCAAAGATCGTGAAGCTATCCAGAAATATCAACACTAAAGTCAAAGAGAGGTATGTCAAATTAATGAAATAATTCTCTGATGTTTTTTCATGGAGCTATGATGATTTGAAAATCTATGATACCAATATAATCCATCATGTTATCCCAATCAAAGAAGATCACAAGCCATTCAAACAGAAATTAAGAATAATAAACCATTTGTTGTTACCATTGATAGAAAAGGAAGTAAAGAAATTGTTTGAATCCAAAATCATAGTGTCCCTGAGGTTTTCCAAATGGGTGGAAAATCTAGTACCAGTACGGAAAAAGAGTGGAGAAATTAGGCTGTGTGTAAACTTCAAGAATCTAAATAAGGTGTCTCTAAAGGATAACTATCCATTGCCTAAAATGGATCACGTTTTACAGAAGGTAGTGGGCTCTCAAAATATGTCAATGTTAGATGGTTTCTCTGGGTATAATCAGATTATGGTGCACCCTGATGACCAGGAAAATACGACATTTACCACACCATGGGGAACATTTATGTACACCAAGATGTTGTTTGGGATTATGAATGCAGGGGAAACATTTCAAAGAGATATGGATATAGATTTTGCTGACGAAAAGGATAAAATCATTGTTATCTACCTTGATGACATCACTATGTATTATGCCTCAGATGAAGAACACCTTAAACATCTCAGAAGGGTGTTTCAAAAATGCAAAAAGTTCAGGATCTCTTTGAATCCTAAAAAGTCAAATTTCTCCATGGAAGAAGGAAAGTTGTTGGGTCACATCATTTCAAAATAAGGGATAAAGGTATACCCCAGCAGAGTTGAGGGGATCTTGAAAATTGGCATACCCAGAAGCAAAAAGGAGGTACAATATTTCCTCGGCAAAGTGAATTTTGTGAGGAGATTCATCCCTAATTTAGCTGAAATCATAAAACATATCACCAACATGCTCAAGAAGGGAAATGAAATAAAATGGATTCATGAGGCTAGAAAATATTTTGAAGACATCAAGGTGGCATTGACAAAGGCTCTTGTACTGGCTAGTCCAAATTTTGAGAAATATTCCATATTTTTCTCCTTCACCTTAGAACACACAATTGTTGGTGTTTTACTCCAGAAATATGACAAAAAAATTTAGAAGCCCATAGCATACTACAGTAAGACATTGAGGGATGCTCCTTTAAAATATGACATCATGGAGAAGCAAGCATATGCTCTGGTCAAAGATTTGAAATAATTCAGAGTCTACATCCTACATTCTCACACCACTGCTTATGTGCCCATTAGCTCAGTAAAAGACATCTTAACTTAGCCTGATCCCGAAGGAAAGAGGGGAAAATGGATTGCAGTACTATTAGAATATGATCTTGAGATGAAACCCATGAATTTGATCAAAGGACAAGGACTAGCAAAGTTGATGGCACTGACCAACTGTGAACTTTTGGGAATAAACTTTATTTCATATCTATCAGACAGTCCAGCAGAAGAGGAAAAGGTGACTCCACAAATATCCCATAATTTTCTTGACTCTGCATGGTATGCAGATATCATCTTTGTGCTAAAAAATTAGCAGGCTCCTCATGAATTTAGTAAGACAAAAGCCAGATTCTTGAAATTGAAGGCAACAAAATTTTGTATAGTGAATGAATCGTTGTACTGGAAAGATCCAGGAGGGATTTTATTGAGTTGTTTGATAGAAGGAGAAGAAGATAAAACCATCAGAGAGTTCCATAAAGGTGACTATGGAGATCATCATTATTGGAAAACAACTGTGCATAAAATATTTAGAGCTGGATTTTATTGGCCTAGCATTTTTCCCAATGTTTATAAATAAGTTTCAAAGTGCCATGAATGTCAAATCTTTGATGGGAAAGGAAAATTGCAGTCTCTGCCTTTAAAACCCATTTTAGTGGAGGCTCCTTTCAGACAGTGGGGCCTTGATTTAATAGGGGAAATACATCCATAATCCTCATCCCAACACAAATTGATCTTGACAACGAAAAATTATTTCACTAAGTGGATTGAGGCAGTTCCCACTAGGCAGGCTACAGATGATGTTATCATTCGATTTTTAGAGGATAATATTATGTCCAGATTCGGATGCCCTATCAAGATTATAACAGACAATGCAACGACTTTCAAGTCTAAGAAATTGGAGAAATTCTACAGTGATTACAACATAACCCTTGGTCGTTCTACATCATACTACCCTCAAGGGAATGGGTTGGTTAGGTCTTCGAATAAAAGATTAGTCAGAATCATCAAAAAACTGATTCAAGAAAATAAAAGGGCATGGCACAAAAAGCTCATACATGCACTGTGGGCTGACAGAATATCCCCAAAGAGATCCATTTCCACATCCCCTTTCCAGATCGTCTATGGCACTAAATCAATTTTTCCTACTGCATTAGGATTTCCAGTAATGAAGATGTTACAGGAGAAGGAAGCGGAAGCAGATGCTAGTCGAAGAAGAGGTGATGAGATGATCAGTGTAAAACAAACTAGGGAAAAGGACTTCAATAATGCTCATCTACGTCAATACAAGATCAAATAGGCTTTCGAAAGACATACTAAGGTGGATGACTTCGAACCAGGATACTGGGTACTAAAATGGGATGCTAGAAACGAAGAAAAGGGAAAACATGGGAAATTTGATCACCTATGGCTGGGCCCGTTCAAAATTGCAGCTTACCATGGGAGCAATGCCTACTTGTTATAGGAGAGTAATGGGGAGCTCGTTGGAGGAGGGCTTGTGAATGGAAAGTTCCTAAAGCATTACATTGTTTAAACATCATCACCCCTTCCATTAATTGTATATAATTGTTTTATGTTTTTCTTTGCGCATGAAAAAGTTGGAATAAAAATAGCATGGCTGAAGCCCGAGGTGAAGGCCTCGAGCTATGTTGGGTAGATTTCAGGTTTTTGAATAAATATCATAGGATTTAGATCACACTAATAGATTGAAGACAAATGGGTAGGAACTTAGTCTTCAGTTCTTTGCTACCGCTCAGGGAGGATAGCATCCCCAGTTGGAGCCTATGTTATTATCATAACAATTTTCAGATAGGATCCAAATTTTGAAAATTTAGCGAAGAGCTACATCACTGTGGAAACGTGATAGTTTGGGGGACTGTGCTACATCTGGAGGAATATGGACAAATATAGCGGAGGCATGAAAGGTAGGGCCTCATGTACCGTCAATTTTGAAGCGGCCCAGATCAACGGCCGAGACCCATATCGAGCGGTGAAATAGCATGAAATTTAATTATATGAAGGCGAGCCAGGGAAAACTACCATGGTTTCATTCATGGATGCGTGGCACCCTCAGAGGCACATCGGGGTGAAAAGCGGGCTACCTAAAACCATTTTCTCCAACCCCTGATATCGAAAGTTGATGGGACCCAATAGACTGTCGATCTTGAAGCAGCCTAGATCAACAACTAAGACACATATTGGGAAATGAAGTAGTGCGGAGGATAATTAATCGAAGGCAGACTATGGAAAACTACCGTGGTTTCATTCGTGGATGTGTGGCATCATCAGAAGTACATCGGGGTGAAAATCGATTTATTCAAAACCATTTTCCCCAATCCTCGGTATCAATAGGCACATATAAAAGGAGGGCCCCCAACATTATTTTATGATATTTTGAAGCATTCAAACATTCAAAAATTGGCACAAAGAATCCATTCAAAACTCAATCTCAAAAATGAATCATATTCATGCTTCCTTTGCTGATTAACATGTATTTTTCTCCATGGCCGCTAACCCTATCATTTTATTTGTAACTGAGCAAGATCTCACCTCTAGAGAAGAAGCTCTAATTGACAGGGAGTCCGACGTTTTCGACACAGAAATAACAATCTCACCCATTTCTGTGTCCAGATCCAATATGCTAGACAATGTTGGAAAACGTATACCCTTCCTTGAAGCGGCCCAAGCATCCATCACCCCTTATGTTGTAGAATTCATTTTTCCTTTCCCAGAGTTCATCAGTTGATGTGCAAAACAGTGTTCGCAAGAAGAAAAGGTCATTTTGAATAAGTTAGGGTCAGAAGTTTTATGCGAAATAGATATTTCATCACTTCAACACACCCTTAGTATATCAGAGTCTTCCCCCACAGTATTAGAGCCTTTTGAGGAAGAAAAAATGATCACAATATACGGAGAAAGCTCCTCAGAAGTAAAAACCCTATTTCTGCAAACCATTGTCAAACCTGAACACCATTCCGAAATTATGTCGCTACCCATAAATGTAAACATTATGATTATTGAGGTCCAGTGGGCTTGTTCCCTGCTTAGTCAAATTTTAGGGTTGGATAACGACAAGTTTGTAGTAGAAGTCATGTTGGGTTTCTTGTTGACCTTCTTTGTGTCAGAGTCTATTCAGTCAATTTGTATCAGTTTCTATAGGTTCATCGTTGATAATATGCACCAATAGTTGGTAAATTTCAATTCATTAAGACACTTCAAATAATACACTCACTTGTTGAGAATGTTCCTAGAATTGAACAAGACCGAATTCCCTGAAACCACATTCATCTCAATTGAATGTAAGAGGATCGCCATGCTTACTTCCATCAATAAGATCATGTCCAATGTGCACAATCTTATCTTCGGCACAGACCTACCAAGGGTTCTAGAAGAAATGAAAATATTTTTACAACCAAATCCAGAGAGCATGGTGGGAGATTGGATGTTGTTCATACAATCTACTGTGATTTGGGTATATGGCTATCAAGAAGGACCTTACCTTTTACTAGTATTTTTTACTCCCAGAATATTTTCCTTAGAGTTCATCAGACAAAGGATTATTTCAGAGACAGATCATTTTCTGAAGATGCACAAGGCATCTAACTTAAAATTCCCTTTCATGGTGGGGCCCTTTGTGGTAAAGACCAGGTCTTGTTTACCTCATATTCAAGCCAAACTCAGTGAATTTGGGTTTACACAGTTACAGGGGAGGATATATGACCCGCACCAGATCATATCTGAGAGGAGGTTGATGAGCAAACAAAGCCCCTACGAACATGAGCAAGTTGAAGAATTTGATAGATTGGCAAACATGGAAGTCTTTGCAAATATGGAGATCACTTTGAAGCCTGATCATACACAAAAGATAGAGTCTGGCCCTCAGCAAGTCTAGACACAGAAAAAATCTTCAAAGTTGATTATTAAAGCCCCAAAGGAGAGTGTTTATAACAAGAGGAGTAGTTTAGAGGCACTGGGTGCCAATAGTCAGGGAAATATTCTCAAGAAAATTAAAATCACACCATCTTCTAAGGTAGTGGACCTAGAAAAATAAGAACCTAAAGAGAAAGCGATCATGGAGATCATGGAAGGTGCAACCAAGAATGAAAGCAACTCGAGGGTTTTCAACAGCAGGAAACATATCTTTAGCAAGACACCTAGAGAAGTTTATCAATCCAAAGAATGTTGGTTGTGGAGCCTGATTATCTTCTTGATTCAGAGGTCCTTGCTTTCAGCTGTGTTTATACCCCATGAAGTATTTACACCCCAGAAGTATGTACACTCTTCCACCTTGGGGAGTGCAGAGGGGGGTAACCCACTCTGCGGGGTCCGGGGAAGCTATACCCTCAGCTAGGGGGTCTGGGGGAAAACAGGCCCCCAATGGGGGTTCAAGGGAAAATCCCCAGAAGGAAAAATTTCCTTATAAAAGTATATTGTAATTTGATTGTAATCTGGACCATTCATTATAAGGTGTGAGATCTAATGGTGCAGAAGATATGTTAGGGTTTTCCCTATAAGCCAACCCTCTTTTATGAGGTAAATGTTTTGCGTCTATGGTTGATGGTGATATTGTATTATGAGATAGGCGTAGAGAGAAGAGAGGAGATTCTGGTAGGGTTTCTTGTAGGTTTGTATTCCCCTTCATTTGTTGGATAATAATAAAGGAAGGTTACAGCGAAATTCTGGTGGATGTAGCCCTCTTGGGTGAACCACGTAAATCGTGTCTCTCTTGTGTCTTCCACGTGTTTTTGTTTACTGCATTTGTTTTATTTTGTGCTCCACGATCCTATTTTTCTAAAAGGTATGTGAGGAGAAATGATACAGGTAACTCCTGAGAGAAAAGAGGGTTCTGGTTAGTTGGGAGAAATGTTGGAAGATGGATAGTTTAGGGTTGAGAAATGTAAAGGCCAAAACTACAGTTATGGAAGATTCATATGGAATGGAAGACTACCCATATCGAGAAAGGATCTATTCCTACCATTGAGTGGAATAGCAAAGAAGTCAATGGCCATGGAAAGGGCCGAAGAATGGAATTCTTGAAAGAAAGGCTCTAGGAGCGATGCGGCTGAGCAGCGTGTCGGTGGTTTCAATATTTTGAAAGAAAGACAACGAAGGGTTTGATGGGCGCATTGGCCAAGTTATGCAACGAAAAACCCTGCAGTACGTTGAATAAGGTATTTGTAATGAAGAGATTATTTAATATGAAGATGTAGGAAGGTGGGTGCTATTGCGGATCATTTAAATGAATTTAATACAGTTTACTAATCAACTAGAAGTTCTGTAAAAAGTGGACTTTGATGATGAGGTTAAGAGCTCTTCTAATCTTGTGCTCATTACTTGTGAGAAAAGATGGAATAGGCTTGGACATGGTTATGTAAGTAACTCTGTCTACGGTTCAAATACTTTAAAATTTGATGATATTGGTGTTATCCTTAGTGAGAATCGACTAGCGGAAAAGCAGGTGAGACATCAGGAAATGAGGTGAACATGGAAACGAGAGGAAGACAAAAGGATAGAGGAAGGGCTCAGAGCAGCGGAAATTATAGGAAGAGGCGGATCAAATCAGGACTTGGAAGAGCCAGTCTTTGGGGTGTGGGAAGAAAAGGACATCTGAAGAAAAGGCTGCGGGGCTCCAAGAAACAAAGAGATATGGGTCTTGAGAGAAATCAGGAACAAAATGTAACAAGTGATGTGTTACAAGATGGCACAGTTCTTTCTATAGATAATATTTGAGTCTTGGGTAGTAGATTCAAGAGCTTCATTTCATGCCACCACCCATGAAACATTTTCTAGATTATGTTCAAGGTGATTTTGAATGACGAGGTTCATTTTGGAGTGATAATAAACTAAATACCAAGAATTGTTGGAATGGGAAAGGTAAAAAATAAAAGAAACAACGAAATGGAAACCAATGGTTGTTGAAAGGGTAAAACATGTTCCATAGTTAGAAAATCTACAATTTCAGGCGGTTGGTAAGTGTAGGTTGTATATCCATATTCTGAGATAAGACGTGGAAAGGTCATCAAAGGATCATTTGGAAATGTGAAGGAGAAGGTAGGTACATTGTATTTATGTATTGAAGTATCGACTCTTCTATATCTTTAGCTTCTGAGTGGATACAACACTATGGCATCATAGGCTGGGATACATGAGTGAGGAGGGTATGCAGATCCTTCACAA
This sequence comes from Picea sitchensis, assembly GCA_010110895.2. Lineage (NCBI taxonomy): Eukaryota > Viridiplantae > Streptophyta > Pinopsida > Pinales > Pinaceae > Picea > Picea sitchensis. The sequence continues at coordinate 89,710 of SNQJ01S0063805.1, read as the reverse complement.
AATTTGTTTCAGGATCTTAAACAAATTGATTTGGACTTACACCTTGAGCATTGTGTTTATAAACAAAAAGATAGTTAGATTTCTCAGAGTTGGATAAGAAAAGAAGAATGAAAAGGTTAGAGCTTGTGCATCTACAGATGTATGGGGACCGGCTCAAGTATCATCTCTTGGTGGCTCTCATTATTATGTTACTTTTTAGTGATGATGCAACTAGAAAAACTTGGAGTTTATTGCATTAGACAAAAATCTGATATTTTGATACTTTTTAAAGAAATGGAAAGCTTTAGTTGAGAATAGAGATAGGAAAGAAGTTTGAGTGTCTCGGTCCGAGGATAATGGAGGTTAATATTGCGGCAAGGAGTTTGATGATTCCTGCTCATACCATGGGATTCGTAAAGAATCTGATTCCACAAGTTTCCCCTACAAAAGAAATGGTTATTGTCAGAAAGGATGAAACAGGACAATCATGGAGCAATGCAAGGAGGTATGAGATTGCGTGTTGGTTTTCCCTTATAGTTTGGGAAGATGTTGTAGATACTATTGTTTACTTAATAAGCGAGACCTTCAAGCTCTTTGGATGGTATAATTCTAGAGGAGGAATGAATGGGGGAAAAAAGGTAAACTATTCATTTTAGCTTTAGGTGTAGAAGCATTTGTCCATATTGATAAGAAAATAGAACAAGATTGAAGAAAAATCCAAAATGTACCTTTATTGGATATGGTATTAATGATTTTGGTTATAAACATGGGATTATGAAAATAACAAAATCATTAGGAATTAGAATGTCATATTCAATGAGAAGTTCATGTACAAAGATCATTTCCAGGGGAAAGAAACAGAAAGCAGAAAAACAAGAATACAGTGCTTGATGAGATCAGCGAAAAAGGGGCAAAGGAACTGAAAATCAAAATGTACAACAGCCGGAGAAGCAGGTACCTCAAACACACGCAAGAATTGTTGTTAGAAGATCTACAGGTTAAGTATACCCCACGAGCGATACTCTCCTTCATTATATTATTTATTGTTGGTGTTAATGAACGGAGAATGTTATGAAGATGCAATGCAGGTAGACACAAAAGAAGTGGGAGCAAGGCATGAAAAGAGAAATGGATTCCTTGGAAAATAGCCGGACACGGGACTTGGTTCCAATTGCACTGCGGAAGAGCATTCTTGAGAATAAATGGGTTTACAAGTTGAAGGAAAGAAGATGGAGGAGAAAAAGCGAGCTAGACTTGTTGTAAAGGGTTTTGCACAAAAAGAAAGGTATATAGATTTTGATGAAATATTTTCTCTTGTTGTTAAAATGACTAATTAGGACTATTTTAGAGTCTTGTGAGTAGAAGATTTGCATCTTGAGCAGTTAGATAAATAGCTTTCTCCATGGGGATTTGGAGGAAGAGATTTATATCACTGTACAACCTGAAATTTATGAGGTCAAAGGATGGAGAATTTGGTATACAAGTTGAAGAGAAGAACTGTATGGCCTAAAGCAAGCTCAAAAGAAGTGGTATTTGAAGTTTGTGGTGTATAGCCGGAAACGAGGGGTTATAATAGATGTCATTGATCCATGTTTATTTTAAAAGGCTAGAAAATGGGAACTATATTATCTTACTGTGTGTATGTAGATAGCATTCTTGTTGCAGTCCCTAATATGCGAGGGATATAAATGTGCTCAAGAAGAAATTATCAATTCATTTTCACGATGAAAGGATTTGGGTTCTTTAAAGAAAATCCTTGGTATGAGAATAACAAAGAGGCGGGAAAAATACATGGCTGACATTGTCACCGAGGTGAGTACACAAAGTGGAGGGTTTAGAATCACGAGATACAAAACAGTTAGTACCTTTTGTAGCCATTTCAAATTAACTAAGGAAATGTGTCCCAAGACGAGAGGAGATAAAATACATGTCAAGGTCCATTATTCATGTGATTGGCAGCTTGGTGTATGCAATAGTTTGCACAAGACAAGATACACATCACGGTGGGAGTTGTGAGAAGGTATATGAATAATCGAGGTAAAGAACATTAGGAGGAAGTAAAGTGGATTCCGAGGTATTTGAGAGGTACTACTACACATGCGGTATGTTTTGGAGGTTCAGACAAAATTCTACATTGATATGTTGATTCAAATATGACAAGCGATAAAGACAGCAGGAGGAGAAACACAAGGTATGTTTTACCTGGGGTGGAACAACGATGGATTCTTGGATTTCAAAGCTGCACCAGGTTGTGCACTTTCAACAGCAGTGATATGTTGCTACGCAAAGGCTAAGCGAGATTTGGTTACAAAGGTTTATGGAGAATTGGGAAAGAAGGCGAGGAGAACAACCGGTTGTCTTGACGGTCCGAGTACCATTCACCTTGCAAAGAACTCAGCCTTCCATTGAATACTAAGCATATACGGTTGGTACCACTTCATATGATACGCCTTGGAAGATGGACAGTGAAGCTAGAAAAGATACACTATGTATCTGCGGAACCTTATGTGTTAACAAAGTGGTAACGGGGAGAAACTGAGTTCTTACTTTCCGGTTCGGTTCATTCAAGAAGAAAGATGAAGATGAGAAATTTGCGAGGTCAAAGAAGGTTGAGTCCAGCCTTATACAACGGCGAGGTAGAGTTGTTGAATCCCGGTCTCAAGTAGGAAATTGTTGGTTGTAGAGCGATTATCTTCTAATTGAGAGGTCCTTACCAGCCGTGTTTATACCTTGATATTTACACAGTATGTACTCTTCCATGAAGTGAAAGAGGTACCCCTCTGTACGAGATCGGGGTCCATCCCGGTACATAAATACGAGGGAGCGAAGACTGAGCAAAAGTGCCTTATAAAAGTATATTGCGAAATTTCATTATGCATCGGGACCGTTCATTATAAGGTCGTGAATCTAACGGTAGAGATTATGTTAGGGTTTTTTTTTTTTCCCTAGAAGGCACACCTCTTTTATGAGGGAAATGTATTGCGGCTATGGTTGATGGTGAATATTATACTCTGAGATAGGAGACTGTGAAAAAAAAGAGGAAGTTATAGTGGGTTTTTTTTGTAGGTTGTATTCCTTCATTTCTTGGATAATAATAAAGAAGGACATGGAAATTTCTCCGGTGGTAGTAGCCCTGTAGGTGAGAATACGCAGTAAATTTGTGTCTCTCTTGTATTGTGTGTCTTCTATGTTTTGTTTAGCATTTGTTTTATTTATTGCTCAGCGGTCCTATTTTTATAACAAAGACTTAATAGGAGCGGGCATGTGAAGGGAAGTATGGCCGATAGTGAAATAAGAGACTTGTTTCCGAGGTAGAGAAGATCTCCCAGCATGAGGCTTCCCTGTTTTCATTCGGGGATGTGGAAAGAAAGACATTTAACATAGCATTGGTTGATGATGATAAAGTGTCTTAAATCAAGGTGAATTATGAAAATATTGGTGCCACAAAAAAAGTAAAGTTTCACAGAGGATACCCGGTGTTAATGCTATATTCATACTAACTGAGTTTATGTCTAAGGCTTTTGAGATTGAAAACACATGCACTCAAATTAGATGGACAATTGGAGCAAGAGAAAGCCTCCAGTAAGGCCTGGGAAACACAGGTCAAAAGATTGGAATCTGAAGGACCTCAAGGGGTAAAGGCTTCTTTAGATGAGAAAGATAAGATGATCCAAAGCCTAAAGAAGAAACTCAAGATGTCCTCCATAGACCATCCATAGACAATAGAGCTAGTTGCTCTAGAGCAAGAGATGTTAGGATAAGTACTAAATTGCAAAGCTAAAGTGTTACAGCAGGAAAAGGAAAAATAGAATTGGTTACAAGGACAAGTAGCAACATTAGATATGGTTGTCATTGTACCTGCTAATGTAGAAGCTTGATCAAGCACTGATGTATTGGTTCAAGACATGTCCCAAGTGAATTTATAGACAGGGGAAATAAAAATCCTTAAGGAGGCCTTGGAAAAGCTGAAACAGAGATGAAAATAAAAGATGAATAGATGACTCCACTCCAAATAGAAAATCAAGATTTACTGCTAGAGAGAGTGAGCAAGTTGAAAACAAGGTTAAAAGGTAAAACATTGTTACAAGGGGCTAAACATGTAAACTGGGATGCTATTGTTGCAAGGCGGCTAAACCGGGGTTTATAAGATTTTATAAATGACAAAACGGTAGCTACCACGACCATGAGGTGTACTGGTGTTAATGAAACATTAGAAATAAAACCTCGGAATGGGACTAGAACACTATTGATTTTCTGAATTATGTTCCCCCTTCGATATTGAGACTATTGGGGTAAAGGAAGGAACTGCGTTGATCATATGGTCCAGGAGAATCATCACCAAGGTTGATCATATGGTCCAGGAGAATCATCACCAAGAACAACTTTCTCAAATCGGTTCAAAACAAAGCTATGCAAATGGAGCACAGTATACGAGAGTTTAAAGACATGTTTGAACAATATTTTCTCGAGGGCCTCTCACCATTTTGGGATGGAAAAGGTTCATTATACAATCAATAAGACTACAATTCCCTCCTCATTCAGTGTAGGATGGACCATTCCAAATTTGAAGCTATGGAGGAAAGTTTGAAAGGCCCAAGTCTGGTAGAGTATTTGGCCACAAACTTTGAAATTTTGAATAAATTTAAAATAGTGAATATTGTCCTGTCAATTATGTCCTACGCCATGTGAATTGACCTAGAGATTTTAATTAAGGAGATGATGGATTATGATATTCCTTCTGACTCACAATGGAAGGAAATTGTGCGATTGTGCAAGATGAAATGCAGTTTTCTTGGGACCAGTAAGTGACCTGCAGGTGTCACCAAACCAGTGAATTCGACAAAAGATCAAGACAAGCTAGATGTTGTAAAGGAAGCTGAGCAGTCAGAGGAATCCATTCCTAGTTTTGAAACGTCTTTTGAGTAATCATTGTAAATCGATTCATATACTGAGACTGTCAGTTGAAATTACTATAATTAGTTTTAGAAGCTGAAACGTTTCAGTTTCATCCATTGTAATCGAATTGTATCAATACTGGGGCATTTGAATGAATTAATGTTGGAAGAAGTGCAAGGGAACCTTTTTGGTTGTTGTGAACTCTATTGTAATTTTCTAAAGTTGAATTGAATATATATGCAAAAGATTTTGAAATCTCTATAAAAAGATTCTAATGGTGGTGATATGAGCTTTGTCTTCCTTTATTGTATGTATTTCCTGTGATCTTTATTTCCATTTGCATTTTATTCTGTTCAAATTGGAGAGTTAAAGACCCAAAATTCATCTTGAGACACTCTTGGCTTAAGAAATTTGAACTGTGTACTTTTCTTCTTAACTAATTCATAATTCATTTTAGTAATTCTTTGATGCATTTAATTGTTTTCTCTATCTTCTTACATTCTACTTATATTCAAATATAACTCAGATTCATCGCCTCATTTATCCTTTATCCTCTGGAGAGTTCTATCGGTTGATCATAATTTTATTTCACTTTCAGAATTGTGAATCCATAGCCTTGAGTGTTCCTCCCCTTGCTTGCCAACAACTTTATTAAAAACCCCTAAAACAAACCAAATATAGCCACCAATTTCCAAAGAAATATCAAGTGACATGAGAGATCCCTCTCTGAGTTAAGAAGGCTAGTGCTTCAACTCTAAAGTAGGTTGAAATATTTACCTTTGTCGTTTTTCTATCATCCGAACAAAATTTACAAAGTTTTAACACCTTCTTTAATTGTTCCTTTGTTTGAGGAGTTTTATTTGCCTTAACATGATGAGCATGAACCACATAATCTTGACCTTCTTTGGTTAATTAATATTGATTCTTTTTCCTGTAGAATATTTCCTTATGATCATATAAGTATGGACTACCTAAGACCATTCCACATTCACTTAACGGAACTACATCACATGTTACCTCGTCTACATACTTAGATGAAATTGAATATTTTATTGTGCACTGCTTTATTATGTGCATTTGATGATGATTGCTTATCCATTTAAGTATGTATGGCTTATGATGTACTTGTGTTTTTAATCCCAAATGCTTAACTAATTATTATGAAATTAGATTAGATTGAGATCCATTGTCGATTAATGTGTCCACCTTAGTGTGTCTCATGATGGTCCTTATATGAAACAAGTTACTTCTACAATCAATTCCTTCACCAATTTTACCTGTCATACCAACCAATGAAACCTTTGATTCATCACCTGAATATGATTCCAAGTCTATCGGTCGTGTCATCGATGCAACTATTTGCCTCCCTTTCTTTTCCTTGAACCAATTTGGCCTCTTCTTGAGATTCAACTGCCAACATCTGTCCTCATCATTCCCCTCTTTCTTGCAATTCTTGAAAGAGGGCTTCTCTTCCTTTCTCACCACTGAACTTGCCTTTTTTCCTGTCCACTTCCTCTTGTCCTCTTTCCTTGAAGATGATTCCCATGATACACCTACTTTCCCTGCTTCAATATATGTCGCTTGAACCTAAACCTCATCAAGGTTAGTGGGTCCAAACATGAATACAATGTTTCTAATATGTGCAGGTAAACCTCCTATATACTTCATAAGGGTTTCTTATGTATGTAAAGGGATATCTAAGATCAATGCCATTTTTCTAAATCCATCTATATAGTATTGCATTGTTTGTCCTTTTCTTAGTTTTAAATATTTCCATTCAATTAATGCTTTTTCTTTATACCCAAAGGATAGAATTGTTTCCTAAGTGAAAAAATGAATATTTTCCATGATGGAAATACATTACCCACTTGTTGTGTTTTGTTTTACAACTTGATTTGACACCAAATGAGAGTTGTACCTACAAGTCTCAAATAGGCCAACTTGATTTGTGTGGCCTCATCCTTGATCTATTGCACATTGCAGTAAAACTCCATCTCCCTGACCCAATTTTTATGTCTCTCTGCATTAACTTCACTATCACAAATGGGTAACTCAAATTTAACATCAAGTTTTAATAATAACATTTCATTCTTATGTTTATGAACATGCTTCTTTGCATTAGATTTTGAACTTGAACTTGAAGAAGAAGGAGAAGAAGGATGTGACGATGAAGGTGAAGGATGAATCTGAGGAGGATCCTCTCCCTCTTCACTTTTTCCCTTTGAATATTAACCCAAAACTGGTCTCTTTCGTTCCAGGTAATCCTTGTACAAACCTTTCATCATCTCCAACATAGAAAAGAAATTTTTTTGAAACTCTTTCTCATCCTAAGAAAGCCCCTCTTCCGATGCCATCTTCTCACTATGAGAAGTCCTCTTTCTCAATCCAATCAATGGATTCTTTGTAACATGATCGCCTTCACCACAAAGTAGGTTTTCCCTGGTTAACATGCAAAACACAAATCCAAATGTCAACTAGCTCTGATACCACTTTATCTGAAAAGACCTTTTAATTACTATGGTTGAGTTATTATGCATGTGTTCATTAACCAATTAAGGAAGCTTAATGAAAGAGGAAGAATATATGAGAATATATCACAACTATATAAACATGTACAGAACAGAAATGAAGAAATCAACATCATCCTTCCATAACACCAATGTGATAATGGAGTTCGACAATCTCGCCTACGTCTCTGAGCCTTTATCTTAGTGGGTGAGGCTTCTTTATTTATGTTCAAATCTCAATAAGTACATCATAGCATTGCCAAAAGGCTGCAAGGCTGATCTGGCCTTGTTCTCCCATATCTCTAGAACCCAACAGAAGAAACTACACTCAAATCGAATGACCGGAGCTCCCATAAATGGCCTGCAAAGGTGCGCTCCTCAACATATTCCCTGCATAAAAATGGCTTTGGCTTGGCTTTCCTTCAGCATAATTCTTCTCTAAATCTATATCATGGCCTCAATAAGGCATGTTTTATATAGATATGGAGTTGGTTATCATTCCCCAACTTCCTCCCAAGATCTGGCCTCAAAAAGAGCCTAATATCCCCCAAAAATGGGCAAAAATATCCAATTACATGCATACAAAAAAAATATCCATAAACATATGTCAAAAACCCACTTTATGCAACAAAAATGAAAATTATCCCAAGGGGGCTGAGCACACATGCATATATAGGGTCACATGGTCATAAGGTGGCCAAGCGCCAACCCAAAGGGTTGCACACTAGCCCCTTCCCTGAAATCAAAGGTCATCTAGTGCATTACCACAGAATTGCACCCCCATACCTTTATCTTATGGTTATAGCCCCCGAGTATAAGGTGGTTGGTTTATAGGATATGCGCCTATACCATTGGGCCAAGAGTAGCACCCAAATCTTATGGTTACGATGGTATAGTAATTCGGCGTCGTCAGTTTTTACTCTAGGGTCGTATACAATGATGAGTCCATGGGCTAGGGCATAGCCCCAACCCCCTACCGCCTCCAATACTCATACAATACACTTTAACTATTACAAAGAGGGTATGGTATATCAAGAGATAATGTGGTGCATTGGTCAATGGACCTTTACCAAAGCACTTGTTCGGCCAATAGGTCATGGGGTCGAACCCTAGGAGCTCCAATTAATTTTTCTCTTCAACTAGTGATGGGGTTCCACGTGGAAACCCATGTCTAGGCCACGTCGCACCCTTTCATTGGTCCTCAATGATGCCACTTGTCAATGATGTATTGGTCCACCATGTGTCCCTTGGTGAAGTGGAACTGGTTCCTATCACTGCCCAGTCACCCTATTGCCTATGCTACCACATGTCACTTTGTTGATGTCATCATGATGACATCAACATAATGTCATGCTGACATCATCATTGACTTTTTCCAGTTGACATGTTGACTTTTTAGCTATTTGGAGAAATGATCAGTGTGCGATAAATTTCACATACATCGTTGGTTTGAGGAAGTAAATATATGGTTGGAATTAGCGTGACGAGTTGGTCGCAATGGAATTGGTTTCATCTGAGAACTTTCATTTTTTAGCCTTTTCTAGACCTGAGAAGCCTCCTGGATCCAATTTTGGATCACGTAATGTGTATTTATTGAAAACACCTTTCCAACAGTCTATCACATGCCTGAAATGGAGGTCTTATGCAAATGTTATGACCCAGGGAAGTTGAGGTACCAACTTACCTATAAGGGCCGAAATAACTTTTGGTGTTTCATCTCCCAGGGTTAAGTTTTTGGATTTCTATGGTTTTGGCATTCATGAGTAATGTTAAAAAGGCCTTTGGAGCCTCATTATAACAATTATGCTTAGATGGATGTGCATAGAAGCCACATCTCTTCTCAGAGATAGCTACCACCATTTGAGCAAGTTGTTTTGAATTTTGCAGTTTTACAGTTTCAACCTATTTCATTTATTCGATAGAAGATATTGTTCACTGGATATCTATGTTGTTCTCCATATATATGTATTTGTTGTATTCAGTCTTTTAATCAATTCGTTCTACTCATAAATCCGGATCACCAACCTTGATACTTAGGAATATTTTTGTGAGGATGGAGAAAAACTACAAGGAATACCCTCAAAGGGGCTCTTCATGGGTTAAGGTTCTAATATTTTTTCTATATTTATCTATTGTTGCATAGTATCTATGCCTAATCAATATGTAAGACAGTATAACTATTATTTTTTAAGTATCTTGAGTAGAGAAGATATTGTACCAATAAATTGGACAACTGATCTATTTTCTTATATTTTTCTATGGGTGTCTATACTCATTTTTGCATTACAAAGTTGTCCAATTTGGCCAAAATAATTTCCAATATAAATAATAATTGTTATTGTGAAAAAAATGGTGTAGATTTTTCTTAGCAGTCCATTGTCTCTGATACCATGTAAATGTGTTGAACCTGCACAAAATAGATCTAGCTAGAAAATACTACACACATTTGTAGAGAGAAATTGAGGAAGAAGAAGAAAGGGAGAAAGAATAGAATAATTCTCATTAACCGTAATGAATAATGAATCATTTACACATTATATACTCTATATGACTCAATGAATGTGCACTGGAGGAGAAATTGTTGAAATGGATACTTGACACTGACAGGGGGGGTGAATCAGTGTCACAAAACTTGGGACAATTTTCCACTTTTCATAAATTAACTGAACAACAAATATTTATTTCGTTTTCTCAATAAATATATATATAACAATAAATTATTTATTTATTTATTTAACTTAAATGAATACATAAGATCAATCTTTGAATAACATCTTCAAACAATTATGAGAGACCCAACTCTCTATTACAAGACCCAGCTTGTAGTTCTCAGATCCAACTGAGAAATGAGGAATCCAACCCTCATAACAACTCCCAACTTGTTGATCTAAGATCCAACTGAGATGTGAGGAATCCAATCCTCATACAAGAACCAACTTGTAAACAGGCACCAACATGATAGAATGAACTTGCATTCAATACATTATATATAAATATGTATACTTCAACAAATTCAACTACACGTTCTTCTCACCATTTTTTCTTGTTTATATAGTCTTCCAACTCGTGTGAATTTGAATCATTGCATATTTTTATTTTGAACCATTGTACCTTTTCATTTAAATGATAATATTAATCTTTGAATAATATCATTTTTCCTTTTTATCCTTTATTCATAATGCTCATAAATTAACTCTCTTTTAATCATGACTGTGTGTCGATTATTTTTTCTTCATGAGTTGATCATAGACATGGATCAACTCATCATATCATTCTCATGCTTCTGCTGCATTCTCTGTTCACCAACATATCATATTTGATCTCTTATTGATTCGCGGTATTGTTCTAGTGTTAACTCTCTCTCGAATTAAATATTTATGAGGCACTTCCTTCAAACCATTTTCATATGATCACATGCGTAGAACCATGGGCTTATCAATTTAAGTGCTGCCTCATTTTATTCTTATTTCTCTATTCCATACGACCGCAGGTGGTGACCAGGCACTAGGATAAATAAGTGCTTAATGACTTGTCAAGATCAACGATCACGTTTTAATCGCATGATGAGATGGATGACTATCGTTACTCTGGGACTTCGTCCTTCGCAACTTCCAACCTCTAAAATATTTCAAATATTTTGAATAAAATTTCATCATAGTAGATTAGATGGTCATTATTTGTTCTTCCGTTAGTCAAACGATCTTGGATTGTCCAAAGGTTTCGAACAAATCAACGATTACGACTTAATCAAGAGTTGAGATGAATGGCTCTCATTTACTTCGTAGCTTCGAGACTTCAAGCATTTGTTGGTATTGAAACTCCCAAAGTAAAACTCCTGGAGTGACATAACTTATTGACATCACTTGATGATGTGGCACGGGTTGAGTGGCTGCCACGTGTCACTCAGATTAGTGATTTACACGTACCTTAAATGTTGATTTCATCTTGACAGTTGTCATTATCTCACTGTGCCACATGTCCTTGTTGATGTGGTCTATTGACGTAGATCTCCTGATGTGGCACATATTCTTCTCCTTGATATAACGGTTATAATACTATCTGAAATGTATCTCAAATCGACAGTTGAGAGTGACTTTGGAACTTCGGCTTTTGTGACTTCAAATTTCGTGACATCGAGTATTTCAATATCTAGACTTCACAATTTTTTCGAAGTGATATTCCTCGAACAATAACCTCCTCACAAATTTTAATCTGAAATGAATGTTGTTAGTTGATCGTGATCTTAGATCTACGGCTCGATCTGTCTGCTATGTTGCTTTTCCTTGGTTTAATCCAATGACTCTTCTTCTTTGTTTATCCTATCTTTCCACTCAACTTGATCCAACATTTTGTCGGAATTAGGATATTAGGAATATCATCCCTTTCTTATCTATCTTCTACTTTAAAGTGATCAATGACTACTCCGAGAATTGAGGATCTTATCCTATCCTTCCACTTTAAAATTATCCAACCCACGTAGGAATTTAGGTATTTGAGATCTCGACCCTTGCTTATCCTATCCTTCCACTTAAAGTGATCCAACAGCTATCGAGAATTTGGGTATTTGAAATATCATCCCTTTTTTCCTTGCTTATCCTATCCCTTCCACTCAACTTGATCCACCGGTCGAGAATGGTCTTGGAGTAGATAAGCGATCAAGGATGATTGTGGGGTCCTCAACTAGCATGAAGTTTAAAACTATCGTCGAGTTCCAAAATGGAAACTACTCATTGGTGAATTAAGGCCCGATACCCGATCATATATATTGATGGATGACCATCGATGGTCCATGTGGATTCTGGAACCATAAATTTCTCTTGGTTTATCACGTCGCCCAAACTCCGCAATTTAAGTTGTGCAATTTTTGGTGGATCAACCACAACTGTCGACCTCCTGATCATGGAGATATGATGGTCCTGAATAATTGCGGGATTGGAAATAAAATGTTATTTAATTCTCCTTTCGATCTCTGTAATCTATACATGTCATTGATGCGGTGCTTCGCGTATCCAGAGCGATCCGCGACTTTATTTGATCGTTTGGTGGATCAATCATATTCATCAATCTTTGAGTTGATGAGATCTTACGAACTAGACTAATTGCGGAGTTCAAAGGAATAGCGTGTAGTTTAATTCTCCTTTCTCTGCATTCTATCACAATGCGTTGATTTGGCTTGCATGCTGAGAGTAAAACTTGGTTTGATGGTTATTAATCCTCCGATGGCCTTAAGCCCTCTGATTAACTTGATTTGATCGTTGACCAATCCTCCAATGGCCTTAAGCCTACAGCCACTCATATGATCGACATTTGTTACATGAGACGATCAACACCATCAATTTCTTGATCGAACAGCTGTTGAGGCTTCTCACCTTTTCCTGTGCATCGATTGACTTCTCAGTCTATCCATCGATCCTGATGACATTTCTACAATGTGCTCTTCCTTCTAAGATTTAATTTCTGCATACTGTCTGACATTTTCATTCTTTGCATACTTTCAATGCGCTTTCTCTTCTGATATTTGATCTCTACATATTGTTTGAAATTCTCTACTAACTATTATATTGTTGACATCAATGACAATTTCATCTATGATAACTCAACAATGACAATTTATCATAACAACTTATCATCACATCATAACGACATCGACTGTTGACATCAATGACAATATGTCCAACAATATCCCCCTTTGTCATTGAGGGAAACGCACTAACTTCATACACAAAATCCCTCTGTGATGATGTGTTTCTCTTATGAAGTTACTCTCCCCCTTTGACATCAATGGAAAAGGGTTGCTCCCCTTATAATCAACCTTTGTTTGTCTACATTTTGTTGACCAAAATATGAACTAGGGTAACTCCCCCTACATTCATTCTTTGTCTGCCATAATTGAATGACTCCCCCTGTCAATATGCTCTCTCCACCTATGAATACACTCCCCCTTTGTTTTTGAAAGGGTATCTCTTCCTGACAAGGTCCCTTCTCCTGTTAATTTTAAAAACTCTTGGCATAACCCTTTGATTTTGTAGAACCCAATTTAAACCCATTTTTTTGTATTTTTCTTTTTTTGGCTAACAAATTATGACTTCAACATAATTTGATATTGTCCCATATTCCTTTATAGGTACTTCATTTTCTTGAGCTTGATTTATTTCATATTGAATTTCTTCATTTTAAGGTGTAATAACATATTTCTTGCTTTCTCCTTCAGATTTCCTTCTCCATATCTTTCTATGAGATATTCTACTTTTTGGATCTTCTCTTTCTAATTGTGTTTTTGGAGATTTGTCATCTCCTTTCTTCTTCCAACTTTTATTAGGTTTTGTCATTGAATTGAATGACTTATTCAAATATTGACTTTTTTTATTCTTCCAATTTTTGGATTTGTGCCCAAACCTATCACACTTTTAACATCTCATTGTATGACAAAATTTTGTTGTGTGCCCAACAAAATTACATCTCCAACATCTGATTGATTTTTTGGATTTTCTTGTATATCCTTCCTCTAGTTTCTTGCAGTCCATTGCTTTATGGCCAAAGCTATGACAAGAAAAGAAATATCCATTGAAGGTGTTTCCATTCTTGATTTTATTTTGGCTTGAAGGATATGTCATTTTATTTTATTCTTCCTTTTTACTTCTATAGTTGTCTTCCTTAAAAAAGTTCATGAATTGTAATTTCTTTGTACTTGCACCTTTTCCTTTTAAGAAGGATGATCTTTTCTCATGTTTGTAAATGGCACTCCATTTGTTATTGTCTTCTTTCTTATTGTATCCAAGAACAATTTTATCATCAGCTGATCTTTGGCTCTTCCAAATCTTATCTAGGATAGTTGAGCTATTATGGAAATTGACAATCTTATTTGTATTTTCATTCATCTTTTTGAGATTGACTATTTATAACTGCAACATGTGACATAATTATTCATTTTTAGTCAATTGAATCTTCAGGGCTTCTTCCACTTCTTTAGCATGTTCAAGTTGAGTCTTTAGATTGATGATTATTTCTTTTGTCTCATCCGAGACTTATTTTCTTTTAATAGTTTTGTCATATGTCTTCAATTCTTCCATATCTTTTGTTAGATCAAAAACTTTATTTTTCAATATTTTGATTTATTCCTCGTATTCTAGCTTAATCATTTTGAGGTTGATGGATTCTAATTCAAACATTTGGCATGATTCTTCCTTTTTAGTTATTTGGATCTTCTGGGCTTCCTCCTTTTTCTTATATTCTTAAATCTGATTCATTAGATCTGCATTAGTACTCTCATTTATCTTTTTGAAATTGATGATTTCCAATTCCAACATGTGGTAAAAAAATTATTTCCTTGTTAACTCGATTTTTAGGTCTTCTTTACTTTATTTAATTTCCTCAAGTTGAGTGTTTGGATTGTTAACTAGTTCTTCTTATTCTTTTAGTACTTATTTTCTTTTACTGTTGTTGGCCCTTGACCAAGTTTTGAGGATCCTTGGTCATGTTTGACCTATTTTTGGGACTTCGACAAACTGTCGAAGGCGGAGCACAAGCCGAAGCGGAGATCGCAGGATCTCAGCCCCTTTTTAGGGATTTTTGGGTTTTGGGTTTATGTAATGGGTATGGGGATGTCGTCCCATGGGTTTACCCATGTTTAGGCCTATTTTGTAATGTATAAATAGAAGTCTAGCTGATGTAAGAAGAGGTCAGTGTGTTAAGTGTCAATGTAATAAGTGCTAAGTGGTGATTTCTAAGTGCAAGTGGCAATTGTAAAGGATTTATGCATACTGTGTGAGGCTTGCAGATCTAAGTGCAAACGATTGTAAGATACTGTGGAAGGCTTTGTGCTGTAACTTGAGGAACGGGGATGTAGCGAGGTGCACAGATCTCCTGTCCTCTGCGGAGTTGATTTTGAGGCTTTTTGCATGTAAGAAGATTGACCGAAAAATATAAAGAAGATGAAGAGTTGGTGGACGTAGCCCCAGGGTGGGGGTGAACCACGTATATCCTGTGTTGTGAATGATTTGTTCTTTTTGGTTGCTCTTTTGTTTATGTGATTCAAAGCTTAGTGCGATGTTAGATGATAGATGAATCTAATATGATATCTTAGTGTCGAGTAATGTGAATGAATGCCAGATCTGATCTATGTTGGTATGCTTAGTGCTTGAGTCTATTCAATCTATGTGAATACTGCACAGATCCTCTGTTAGGGTTTAGCTACGCTGTAAAATAAGAATGAATAGTGATGAATCATAATTGCTAAGTGCTATGTTAAGATATTACAATCACAGATCTGTGTCCTAGCTAAGGTTGCAGACACTGGAGTTCTGCAACCACCCTTGCATATACCTCAGGTGAGACTTTATTTGCTTCGTAGGTGTTGCTGAAAGGGTCGGTAGCTAGGTTTTTGTTGGTGCATTGTTGTAGCATTGAACCAAAGGTCTGCCCCTGTGCCAACAAATGGTTCTGTTGCTGGGACCTGAAACTGTAATTGTTGGGAACTGTGAAAGAATAAGCTTTGTGTGACAATCTAACTTGAAACTGTGATTGTTGGGAACTGAGAATGAAGAAGCTTTGTGCGAAGATCTGACCTGGAACTGTGAAAGTTTTGTACGTAGATCTGTCACCCTAGTGCACAATACTCTACTTGGATTATGAAGCTCTGTGCTAAGAAGAGAATTCAAATCCAAAGAAAAGAGGTAAGATCTCGAAGCTTTGTGCTATGGTAAAGGTAAGAATAGTGAAAAGTTTTTAGATCTAGAAGCTTTGTGCTCTGCTGAAAGTAAGATCGGTGGAAATTTTTGTTTCAAGAGTATGGATCTAGGTATGCTTGATAAATGTTATCCTAGTCTGAAAAGTAGGGCACAGCTAGATGAAAGAATGTTTGATATGAGTAGATCTGATAGAAATAATGAAAGATATGCTATTCCTATGCATAGAATGAATGTTTGGACTAACAAATGGATGCAGGATCCTAGAAATAATTTTTTGCAAGTTATCTACCATGATCCTAGTGCGCAGTACAGAAAGGGTCAGGGATCATTTAAAAGAAAGAGAGGATTGACCTATTGTTACATTTGCAGAAGACCGAGACGTCTTGCTAAGGAATTCCCTGGAAGAAGACCTAGTTGTATTTGTTGTAAAGCTATGGATCATGAAGTTTTGGATTTCCCTAGAATGATTGCTAAGGTTGAAAGAATGAATATGAGACAAGAAAACCCTGAGGAAGGTCAAGAAACTAAGACCATGGTAGAACCCCAGAAAGAATCAGAAACTATACTATTGCAAATGAAAGAAACCTTGAATGATCATAGAGATATCAACTTACCAAAAATATTCAAAGAAAAAGAATGCATAGAAACAATAATAGGATACTTCGACATTAACTGTGTTCTGGATGAGGAAACACAGGTGAATATCATGACAGAAAGAACTTGGGAAATTTAGGGAAGCCTGTTATGATTCCTTCACTGGGAGGAATAGGGTTGTTTAGAGGAAAGATGATAACCCTGTGTGGAAGACTTACCCATATATCTATGAGTTCTCATGGAACCTCGACATAAGAAGATTTTGAGGTTGTTAAATTTGTTGAGAACAATGCCCCATTTTCTATGTTACTAGGAAAACCTTGGATCGAAAAGGATCAAGCCAGAAGAAAAGAAGAGGAAGTATTAGAGTAGAAGAAGCAATACCTAAGAGACTTCATGACCAAGAGAATCATGCACTTATTGAAATAACAAGAAGATCAGTTGAAACTACTGAGGG
>SNQJ01S0063805.1:36853-46931 GCA_010110895.2 Picea sitchensis | reverse complement strand
CGTCACTACAGCCGAACAACGCTTAGAGGGACCTATCAACAAAGAAGTAATCCAAGAGTTCATTGAGCAGGAGGTTGTGGCACAACAACAAGTCGAAGTAGCTCAAGCGAAGATCAAGGATTTTAAGGCAGAATTACCCATAGTAGAGTGACTCAGGACGAGTCACAGGGGAGTGTTAGGGGCATGTTGGCCCTTCACCAAGTTTTGAGGATCCTTGGTCATGTTTGACCTATTTTTGGGACTTCGATAGGCTGTCGAAGGTGGAGTGTAAGCCGAAGAGGAGATCGCGGGATATCAACCTATTTTTAGGGATTTTTGGGTTTTGGGTTATGTAATGGGTATGGGGATGTCATCCCATGGGTTTACCCATGTTTAGGCCTATTTTGTAATGTATAAATAGAAGTCTAGGCGATGTAAGAAGAGGCCAGTGTGCTAAGTGCTAAGTGGTGATTGCTAAGTGCAAGTGGTAACTGTAAGGGATTTGTGCATACTGTGTGAGGCTTGCAGAGCTAAGTGCAAGAGATTGTAAGAGACTGTGGAAGGATTTGTGTTGTAACTCGAGGAAGGAAAATCTAGTGAGGTGTGCAGATCTCTTGTCCTCCGTGGAGTTGATTTTGAGTCTTTGTGCATGTAAGAAGATTGACTGAAGATAATAAAGAAGACGAAGAGTTGGTGGATGTAGCCCCAGGGTGGGGGTGAACCACGTATATCCTGTGTTGAGAATGCTTTGTGCTTTTTAGTTGCTCTTTTTTTTATGTGATTCAAAGCTTAGTGCGATGTTATATGATAGATGAATCTAATATGATAGCTTAGTGTCGAGTAATGTGAATGAATGCTAGATCTCATCTATTTTGGTATGCTTAGTGCTTGAGTCTATTGAATATATGTGAATATTGTGCAGATATTATGTTAGGGTTTAGATGCGCTATAAAATAAGACTAAATATTGATGAATCATAATTGCTAAGTGCTCTGTTAAGGTATTACAATCACATATCTGTGTCCCAGCTAAGGTTGCAGACACTGGAGTCCTGCAACCACCCCTACATCTACCTTGGGTAAGACTTCATCTTCTTCGCAGGTGTTGCCGAAAGGGCCTATAGCTAGGGTTTTGTTGGTGCTTTGGTGTATCATTGAATCGCAAGTCTTCCCCTATGCCAACAACTGTCATGTTTATTTAATTCTTCCATCTCTTCTGTTAGATAAATAACTTCAGTTTTCAAACTTTTGATCGCTTCTTCTTTGTTTTCTAGTTGAAACTTTTGTTCATGCTCTTCATGGTTAGATTGATCTAACTATTGTACCAACATCATATCTTTATGTTGGATTTTATCCAACTCTTCTAGAGCACACATAGTTTTGTGCTCAAGATGATCAAGAAAATCCTTAGTAACTTCAATATATAGACCATTTCCTGGTTCCATACTAATCACTTCAAATGTAGTTATGACATTAGTCTTAAAATCTAATAGTTTTTCTTTAGTGAATACTAAAGTATTCCTCAATTCCTTGAAGAGGTTTTATTCTTCATTGTTAACTGGGGTTTGCATCAAATCCTTCATTTCATTTTGATTATAAATGTATTTCTCTGAATTATGTTCTTCGATATGATTGCAAGTTTCCTCTTTTTTATTTTGTTCCTTATCTTAATAAGAATTCTCTTCTTCTAAGTTTTTTTCTTTATTCTGACATGAATCCTCTGTATCTAAGTCTTGTTTTTCAATTTGATAGGATTTCTCTTCTTCTTGTGTTTCATTCTGATAACAATTTTCTAGTTGGAGCCATAATTCTTTAGCAGATTTGTAGTGCCTCATATTTTCTTTGACTTGGTCTGACAATCCATCTTGGATTGCTTTTAAGGCTACTGAATTGTTTCTCCTTGCCTCCTTTATAGTTTTGGTTTTTCTCTTTGAAGTATTTAAGTGCCAATGCTTACTTACTAATGAATCCCAAACTCCATATTCTCTTGACTTCATATATCTTTTCATATTTTCCCTCCATGATAAATAATTTGTTCCATCAAATAAGGGAGCTTCATTTGTGGAGATAAAAATTTCTCCACCCATTTCTTCTGAATCTACCTTCAATGTTTAAATTGTGTTAAAGGAACCTGCTCTGATAGCAATTGTTGAAATGGATTCTTGGCATTGAGAGGGGGGGGGTGAATCAGTGTCACAAAACTTTGGAAAATTTTCCACTTTTCATAAATTAAATGAACAAAAAATATTTATTTCATTTTCTCAATAAATATATATATATATAAGAATAAATACTTTATTTGTTTATTTAGCTTGAATGAATACATAATATCAATATTTGAATAACATATTCAAACAATTATGAGAAACCCATCTCTCTGTTACAAGACCCAGCTTGTAGTTCCCAAATACAACTGAGAAATGAGGAATCCAACCCTCGTAACAAGTCCCAACTTGTTGATCTCAGATCCAAATGAGATGTGAGGAATCCAATCCTCATACAAGACCCATCTTGTAAACATGCACCAACCTGATAGAATGAAATTTCATTCAATCCATTATATATAAATATATATACTTCAAAAATTCAACTACACTTTATTCTCACCATTCTTTCTTGTTTATATAGTCTTCCAACTGGTTTGAATTTGAATCATTGCATCTTTTTATTTTGAACCATTGTACCTTTTCATTTAAATGATAGTATTAATATTTAAATAATATCATTTTTCATTTTTATCCTTTATTCATAATGATCATGAATTAACTCTTTTTTAATCATGATTGTGTGTCAATTCTTTTGTCTTCATGAGTTGATCACGGACATGGATCAACTCATCATATTGTTCTCCTACTTCTGCTGCATTATTTGTTCACCAACAGATCATATTTGATCACTTATCAATTCTTTGTATTGTTCTAGTGTTAACTCTCTGTCGAATTAAATCTGTATGAGGCGCTTCCTTCAAACCATTTTCATATGATCACAAGAGTAGAACCAAGGGCTTATAAATTTAAGCACTGCCTCATTTTACCCTTATTTATTTATTCCATACGACCGCAGGTGGTGACCATGCGCTAGGCTAAATAAGTGTTTGATCACTTGTCAAGATCAATGGTCATGTTTTAATCACATGATGAGATGGACTACTGTCATTACTTCGAGACTTTTTCCTTCGCGACTTCAAGCTTCTATAATCTTTCAAATATTTTGAAGCATATTTCGTCGTATTAGATCAGATGGTCATTATTCATTTTTTCGTTAATCGGACGATCCTAGCTTGTCCATAGGTTTCGAACAAATCGACGATTACGACTTAATCAAGAGTTGAGATGAATGACTCTCATTTACTTCGGAGCTTCAAGACTTCAAGCATTTGCTGGTAGTGAAACTCCCGAAGTAAAACTCCCAAAGTGACGTAACTTGTTGACATCACTTGATGACGTGGCATGAACCGAGTGGCTTCCATGTGTCACTCAGATTAGTGATTACACATACCTGAAATGTCGATTTCATCTTGACAGTTATCATTATCTGACTATGCCACATGTCCTTGCTGACGTAGTTTGTTGACGTAGATCTCTCGATGTGGAAGATATTCTTCTCCTTGATCTAACGGTCATAATACTATCTGAAATGTATCTAAGATCAATGGCTGAGAGTGACTTCAGAATTTCGACTTTCGGGACTTCGGGTATTTCGATTTATCTACTTCACAATTCTTCCGAAGTGAGATTCCCCAAAGTGTAACCTCCTCACAACTTTTAATCTGAAATTAATGTTGTTCGTTGATCATGATCTTAGATCGACGGCTCGATCTGTCTACGATGTTGATTTTCCTTCATTTAAATTAAATGACTCTTCTTCTTTGCTTATCCTATCCTTCCACTTTAAAGTGATCCAACGACTGTCGGGAATTCAGATATTTGAGATCTCATCCCTTGTTTATCCTATCCTTCCACTTTAAAGTTATCCAATGACTATCAGGAATTTGGATATTCGAGATCTCAACTCTTGCTTATCCTATCCTTCCACTTAAAGTGATCCAACGAATATCGGGAATTCAGGTATTCAAAATCTCATCCCTTTTTCCTTACTTATCCTATCCTTCTAGTCAACTTGATCCATCGGTCGAGAATGGTCTCGAAGTAGATCAACGATCAAGGATGATTGTGGGGTCCTCAACTAGCACGACGTTTAAAACTATCGTCGAGTTCTTCAATGGAAACTTCTCGTTGGTAGTGGAACTGATGCCAACCATAGATCTATTGATGGATGATCATCAACGATCGATGTGGATTCCATAACCATAACTTGCACGTGGTTTAGCCTGTTGCCCGAACTCCGCAATTGAAGTTGTGCGATTTTTGGTGGATCAACCATAGTCATCGATATTTGAATCTATAAGATCTGATGGTCGTGACTAATTGCGGGATTGGAAATAATAGGTCGTTTAATTCTCCTTTCATTCTATGCAATCTATCCATGTCGTTGATCTGGTGCTTGTGTATCTGACGGTCACAATTTAATCTGATCGTTTGGTGGATCAACCATAGTCATCGATATTTGAGTCGATGAGATATGACGAACTAGACTAATTACGGGATTGGAAATATCGTGTAGTTTCATTATCCTTTCTCTTTCCACAATCTATCTCTGTCGTTGATCTAGCTTGCATATCTGATAGTTACAACTTAATCTGATCATTGACCAATCCTCCAATGGTCCTTAAGCCTACAGTCACTCATATGATTGACGTTCGTTACATGAGACGATCAACACCATCAATTTCTTTATCGGACGACTGTTGAGGCTTCTCACCTTTTCCTATGCATCGATCGACTTCTCAGTCTTTCCATCGATCCCAACGACATTTCTACAATGCGCTCTTCTTTATAAGCTTTAATATCTTCATATTGTCTGACATTTTCATTCTTTTCATACTTTCAATGCACTCTTCCTTCTGAGATTTGATATCTGCATACTGTTTGGCATTCTCAACCAACTGTTATACTGTTGACATCAATGACAATTTCATCTATGATAACTCAGCAATGACAATTCATCATAACAACTTATCATCACATCATAACAACATCGACTATTGACATCAATGACAACATATTAATGACAATATTTCCAACAAAAAAAATGCGCCATAGTGGTGGTCTAGAGTGATCTGGACACACACCAGCAATTACGGCAATGAACTGCCACCTAGTCTAGTCTCTCAGGTAGTTACGGGAGTGAACTGCCACCTAGCTGAGTTAGTTAGTCAACCAGTCTTTAGTTAACTGATTGAAACATAGTGTAGTGAGGAGTATATTAAGGGTAATGCGCCAGTCTAGTGATGAAACCAAGGAAAGTGTGTATTAGCATGGTGATGATTCCAATGTTGCATGGTGACAAAACCAATGCAGCATTTAGACTCAACCCAACTAGTCAAAATGAAGTGTCAACTGAAGAGAATATTCCCCCCTATAATATAGGAGACTGGATAATGACTAATTATGACTAATAAACAAGGAAAAACATTAGGAAAAAGAAATCCTAGGTGTGTGTGAAGTAACTCCAACAATGGGAATTCAACCAACAATGAAGAAAAGGATTTTCGTTTCAAGACTTATCTATTGCTGGAAACAAAAAGGGTTCATAGAGAAATGGGAAATAAGAGGCTCTACACTCATTATCAAATCATTGTAGTTGAGAAATCCCCTAAAGAATTTCAATCTTCATAGGCTAGTTCACAGGATCGTGGAGGTGGATCAAGATTTTGAGAAAATTGTGTTCTTCCATGTTTTGCAATGTTAAAACCAAATTTACAACAAGAAAGAAAATAAAGGTATGAGGTAGGTGGAAGGTGGATCTGTTGTAAATAGGGGCACTTTAATTATCCCCCTCCATGGCATGTGTTTGTATGATGATGTCCCTCATTAATTTCAACACTTTCCCTCATATTCCAAATCAATGAGATGGGAATTTAATATGCTAGAGAAAAAGAATTATCAATTGGATTTCTACTCTAGTGTGTTAGTTAATTATGGGTACAATGGTGATTCTATGGATCATGTGTGGATTTAACTAGTTATCTCCTCATGACTAGCAAGATGTATATTCCATATCTCTAGATTGCAATTTATCTACAATGAACAAGTGTTAGGAGAAACAATTTCTCTAATCTATCTCTAAGCATTGATATGTATTCTTTGGTCTGATGTCGCAATGTGACAAACATAACCCAATATTGAACTATGACAAACTTATTCCAATTCCATATTGTGAGAAATATAAACCTTCGTCGTAATTCGATGACCATAACCTTACGATGTCAAGTGACGAACAAAAGCTAATGTCACAATGTGATGAACAAAACCTTATGTCGACATGTGATGAACAAAATTTGATTTCACAATGTGATGAAAAAAAATGATGTTGGCATGTGACAAACAAAACATGATGTCGCAATTTGACGAACAAAATATGATAACATTGCAATTCAGTAGTGCTATAGTAAACTACGGTGAACATAATCAACATGGCCTACCATAATGAGATCCACATGGTCAACGAAGGTCATCCATGGGCATGTTCAACCATAATAAACTCTAATCAACCGTAGTCAACCACGACCATGGTCAACGTCACCCAACCATGATGAAGGACAACCATGGTCAACCATAGGCAACCTTTCCTTCCCAAAGTCAACCAAGGTCTACCAAAGTAAACCATGGTCATGATCAACCATACTTAACCATAGTCATTTTCAATTAAGGTATTATTGTATTAATACTTAAATAATATATTATTAATGTATTAGTACTTTAGTAATGTATTTATTAAGGTATTAATACTTTAAGAATGTATTTATTAATGCATTATTAATTTATTAATAATTAAATATGTCACATTAAACATTAATATATTAATACTTTACTAATGTGTTTATTAATTCATTTTATTTATTAAAGGTATGAAATATTTTTTATTGTTATTACTTTATCAATGTATTATTAATATTTTACTTTATTATTATATTAATACTTTAACAATGTAGTAATTAATATTGTATAAATGTATTACTTAATTAATACATTACATTATTAATGCATTAATTAATTAATACTTTGTTTGTGGTCTCTTGTCCCACAAACAAGGGGGTCTCATACACCAATTTGGTGTGGCTTGGCCTTGACCTTAAAAATAGTTTATTATTATTATTAATACATTGTTAAAGTAATAATACATTAATAAAAATATTATTAAAGTATTAATACATTANCCACAAACAAGGGGGTCTCATACACCAATTTGGTGTGGCTTGGCCTTGACCTTAAAAATAGTTTATTATTATTATTAATACATTGTTAAAGTAATAATACATTAATAAAAATATTATTAAAGTATTAATACATTAATACATACCCTACCCCCTCCGGAAATGTATTAATTTATTATTGTATTAATACTTTAACATGGTATTAGTTAAAAATGTATTAATCAGTTCATACATTACATGATTAATGTATTAATATTTAATATGTTACATTATGCATAATGCATTAATACTTTAAGTTATATATTACAACAATGTAATAATGTATTCTTAATGTATTAATAGTTTATGAGTGTACATTATACATTAATGTAATTATGTATTACTTCATTACTTATGTTAATACTTGACTAATGTATTGATGATGATGATGATGATGATGATGATGATGATTAACGTTGATGATGATGATGATGATGATTTTAGTAATCTATTTTTTGTAATAATGTATTACTTTCATTACTTGTATTAATACTTGACTAATGTATTAATACTTTCGTAATCTATTTTTTAATGCATTTATTGATATATTTAATGTATTAATTTATTAGTGTATTATTACCTTATCAATATATTAATTAATTAATTAATGCATTACATTATTAATCTATCAATCATTTAATATGTTACATTATACCCTAATGTAAATTAATTCTTTAATTTATAAATGTTTATTATATATTATATTAATGTTACATTACACATCAATGTAATTTGAGTACTTTAATGTATTAATATATTACACATTAATGTATTATAAATTAATTTATTAATGTATAATATTAATTTATAATACATTAATGTATTATACATTAATACTTTAATGTATTATATTTACAATAATGTAATACATTATACATTAATGTAATGTATTATTAAATACACTAAATGCATTAATACATTACATTATCAACATGTGAATCAATTAATAGGTTACATTTATACATTAATACTTTAATACATTTATGAATCAATTAATACTTCAATTTATGCATTTTTATTATATATTGAATTAATGTAATATTAAATTATTATATTAATTAACATTATTAATTTATTAATGGGCATTCCCAATGCATGTTCAACTAGCAACAACCACTTTATAAAAGTGGTTGATATATCCCAATAGGCTCCATTTTTAACCTTTCCAAATTAATGTCATTCAGAGACTTATATCAACTACTTTTATAAAGTGATTGTTGTTAGTTATTAGTCTCTGCCTGCCAAGGGACTATAACAATGAGTTTGCTATTGATTTGACATTATTTTACCTTTTATTTTAAATTTATATGTGAAATGTAATGTTTAACTTATGAAAACAAATATATATTTGTTTTTTTCATATTGGCTAATATATTTCAAATCTTATTATTGCCTCTTATTTCAATATTTGAAATTAATTGCATAATAAATCAACTTTATTATAAATACCATCTACTTTTAAACTATTCTTTTATTTAACATTAAATAAATAATATTAAAATTCATATATTTATATAACATATTCTAATTGACTGTAAAATATTCTCATCTACATCATAATTATTAAAAATCAAATCTAACATATATGGCAGACTTATCACACCACCACACCAATAAATAACATTTCCCAATATGAATCTTCCTATCCAAACGGTGAGTGGCCGATCCCAAAAAACATATTGGATAGTCCAATTAAACTGCAGAGCTTTTGAAATGACCCGATCCCCATTTATGCCCCGTTCATAAAAGAATGCTTCATAAAAAGAGTGCTTCATATTATGTTTATGTTTATGTAATGTAATAAATATTATATAATTAAATAAAATATATATTATAAAATGTGAAATATTTAATATTTTTTTTAAATTTTTTTACATTAATTTTGGTAATATAATAATATTATATAAATTAAAATATACATTAAAAAATTAAAAAATTTGAAATGTTTAAATTTTTTTTAAATGTGATTTCTGTTTTTTTAAAGAAATTTAGATTAATTTTAAAACTATAAAAAATTTAGGTTAATCTCAAAACAATACAACAACCGTACTAAAATAAAAATATGGTAAAGATCTTGTACAACATTGCTTATGACAAATTTATAAACTATGTGTCATAGTGGAACAACACCTCTTCCTCCATTCCTTACCAATTGATGTCAAATTTTTTGAATTCAAATTTTATGACTATGTAGTTATCTATGTTAAATTTTGTCGTTTAAATAAAAAAACTGCAAAAAAAGTTGATTTCTTTTAAGATTATGAAACTAACTCATTTATTAGCATATTGTTCATATTTCACGTTAATCATCATCAATAATTATAGGATGCTAACTATAATTTCCATTTCCATATCTACTTTGCAGGGACTAAGCTACCATATAATCCTTGTTATAACAACAATAAAATAAATCTTTCTTTTTATCTAAATAATTAATTATTTTATCACAATTTATTATTTAACCACAATGAATGTATTAGTTAATATTAATAAATATATACAATTTAGTATTTAACTTAAAAAAAAATGTATTATTTAATATTAATAAATATATGTAAATCTATATGTATAAAGCAAATAATACATTTTTTTTAGATTTGGCTTGTTTTTAATACCCACACCATGTTTGATTATAAATACATATTAAAATATTTCATTTGCAAAAGTTAACACTGAGTTAGAATATAACATTTCTTTTGATTAGAAATAATATAAAACTTAATTCAATTTATTTTTAATTGAATTTTTAATTATCACTACAATTTCAAATTATTATTATTATTAT
>SNQJ01S0063804.1:0-33917 GCA_010110895.2 Picea sitchensis | reverse complement strand
AGTCATTATCCAGTCTCCTATATTTTAGGGGAGAATATTCCACCTGGAGAATATTCCACCTGGAGAATATTCTCTTTCAGTTGACACTTCAATTTGATTAGTTGAGTTGAGTTTAGATGTTGCATTGGTTTTTTCACCATGCAGCATTGGGATCACCACCAACTCCCTACTCTTTGTTTAGTCAGTTAACTGAAGACTAGTTGACTAGTTAACTCAGCTAGGTGGCAGTTCACTCCCGTAACCGCCTGAGAGACTAGACTACATGGCAGTTTACTCTTGTAACTATTGGTGTGTGTCCAGATCAATCTAGACCACCACTATGGCTCATTAGTTACTCATTTATCCTATATCTATTGTAAATTATTCACTCTTTGATTGTGGAATATAGTTAATGAGAATTCTTCCATTCTTTCTCTCCTTCTTCTTCCTTTTCCAATTCTCTCTGCAAATGTGTGTATTATTGTTTAGCTAGATCTATTATGTGTAGGTTCAACACATTTACACTATGAAGAACCATAATGATGAGATCGAGTGGCTACATCAATCTGATACTTGACCATATTGACACATAGATGGCCACCTTCATGTGTCAAGGGGTGTTGACTCCTGCTCAATGCATTTTTGGTGTTGGAGGTCCCTGAGGCCATATGTTGATTATGAAAAAATGGGTTTGTCAGCACAGTGGGTGGTTGCGATTAGAGCCTCAAGGCTTCCTCAATTTTGGGGCATAGGTGGGTAAGGTGATCATATTTACAAATTTTATAAGGAAACTTCACTTTCCGCTTTTCTTTCTTTCCCTCACCAACATTATTATCTGATCTATCATTGTTAGTGTCATCCTTGGATTTATTATTATTTTTCCCACCCTTATGATTATTACCTCATCCTTTATTTTTATTCCCTCCTAGTTGTTGGTTACCATTTGGGTTAGACGACGAATGTACGGAATGCACATCCGTCGACTGGGTGGTGGTGGTGGATGAATCCAAAGTTTATTCTGCTACAAAATAGCTTAGAGACAAATATTTCAATTGGTTCACCACTAAGTCTGTATTATTATCATTTGCAGAGCCTATGATTCCATCGACACGAGGCCAAGACTTTTGTCTAAGGTCATATTTTAATTGTGGTGCATCAAGGATAATTTTGTAAAGCATCCCAGATTGAGCATATATGAGGTCCAATTGTTGGGCTTTGAAAATGGATTTTTCCTTAGATGTTGCTCTGGATGTAGAGACATCCTTCGAAATATAAGGCAATAAGGACTTAAAGAAACATTCCAAAAAACCCTTAGAGGAATGTAGGCTTTAATAAACCTCTTCCATCTACGCCGCTCCTAGATATGGTCCAAGATATGCATGGCTTTATCTTGGAGAAAGGTCGAAAAAATTTATATGTTGACAATGTAACGAACCAACAATTAGAAGTGGATGAGAAAAACTAATACCATCTAATTGAAAGTTCCATATGTTCCCCCCGGTAGCTCAATGCACCATTTCATGATGACCCCCATGAGGATGCATTGAAATATCCTCAAATGAATAGAATCGTCATTGAGGGAGTTCGATGAGCACCATAGATGAAAATTAGTTACATGATCACCTGTATCCTCACCAGTCTTGCCCTTAAATTTTGGAATGTATGAATAAATTTTGGTGGGGACGAGGGGACATGATGGATCATGACACATAGGGTCATTCATTAATTTCGACAAATCTATCATATTAAGCATGGCCAGAAAAGGGATCTGAGGTTGCGGTGTCTAAGCCCATGCTCCTAGAAAAGATTGGAGTTGAGGGATTGCAGACCATCCAAGGTTCCAATATATACCATGGCCTTGTACAGTAGGATAATATCCTCCTCCATACTTATTCATGAAAATTTGTAAGGGCACCATACCCACGGAAGCAGCATGATAAGGATTATATGCATTTCCCCGAGATGAAGGAAATTCATGTTGGGGGTTTTCCATACTATGAAACTAACTCCCTCTAGATGGAACACTAGAGGACAGAGGGGGAATCTCCATAATAAATTCATTTGTCTAAATCAACATGAAGGAAGAGGGGATGAAGGATGAAATATAGGAAGTGAATTGTCTACCCATTTGAGCACTCCATCCCGGAGCATTGAAGCTAGAATTAGGCCCGGAGGAAGGAGGATTCCAACCTCCAACTGTAGGATTTTTTGGGGGAATATGACCTCCACCAAATGATAAAGGAACATAAGGAGGCGCCATTCCCCCAGACCCAAAATTAGGATTCACATTAGTCATTGAAACTGAGGATGAGAGTTGTGACATCATGTCAGGCATACCAAAAGAAAAGGGATTAGACACCAAAGGTATTGACTAATAATCATGACTCAGCATACCAAAAAAAATCTAAAAGGGTTTGTTTCTGTGGGTCGAGTAGAACTCATAGGTTGGGTAGCACTAGATGAGGGAACCTCCGTCACCCACATTGGGAGGTGGAGATATAAGTACCACATTTATTAACTCTATGCATTTTAGAAGGAGGCTTCAGTAAAGGATCAAGACGCAGTGGTAACTTCAACAAACTAACAGACTGGAAAGGAGGTTGTTCTTACTCCACGATGACCTAGAAATCAATATATAAAAAAAAATCTTAGGGCCAATTAATAATCAAATTGCACACAAAAATAAAGCAAAAATGCCAATGCACAAAAACAAGATGTAGTGGTTCAATTGGGCCTCCCATACAAGAGTAGGTATGTATCACTCAAGAGGTGTTTGGGACTCCATTTAAAACATTGGAGGTATCAAAATCATTTATAAGGGCCCTCATGAGCTTAACAATGCAATCGGTCAGATCCCCCAGGAGAGGTATTGCTCCTTAAAGGTTGTGTGTTGCCCGACCCTTATCTGACTCAGGTTATCTGCATAATAACCCCTGCAAGTAACCTATCTGGTTGCCTATGTCAAGCAACTAGATTCGCCGCAATATAACTAATGCATAGGTGAGAATTTGTAAGTCTGGTCCACCATATGGGTAGGGTAACGAATCCCGAAATCTTGAAATCACCACCTCTCATGGAGGTAAAGGTACTAGTGAGACCCCCAAATATGAATAGAACCCCAAAAATATCTCTGACACTAGGAAGGTATTAAAGGGATATATCTATAGCCAACTTTGTGTAACCTCATTCTTAACTCTGGTGTGAGCGGAGCCTCTTGAAGTCATCGATTACACAATGGGTTTCACCACTCCCTGGTCAGACACATATGTTTATTTTAATATCCTTGGAAAATTTTACTCACAAAATCCTATCCCAAGGCCCTATGTCGTGTACTTGTTTGTGTACTCTAAAAAACAAAATCATTTCTAATAAATTTTAATTAATCATCATTAATTTTAATGGCTTCTGCTTACTCAAGAGGTGTGGTCGTGAAATTGGTGGTATTACGACTCAGCATATAAAATGAAGCAAATATAAAAACACTTTTAAGTACTAGTATTGAATTTCAAATAGATGGTATGATTCTAAATGCAGTATTTCCAATGCAATTTCTACAATTTCAAAGAAGTACAATCTTTCCAAATGTGTCAAAATCAATGCAAAGTAATCAAAAGTGAAAATTCCATAAGTACAATGCAAAGAAGCAATTTTATTTTTTTTCGATATGAAAAAGAGAAAATGCAAGGACTGAATGACAACCTCATAGGAAGACCCTACTGCAATAAAAAAGAGACAATCCAAGAAGGATACCAAGAAGAAAACACTTAGACCGATGTGCAAGGACAATAATGAAAAATATGAAAAGAAAGAAATAGACCCAAAAATTAAACAATAAAAAGGATTCCTATCACTCTACAAGCACTTAACAATTAGAATAGGGACCCAATAAGACTCAACAACCAACAAAACTCACCTAGAAAACACCAAACTCATCCATCGAGACTTAAGAGATGATGTACCTGACTCTTTGAGAAACAAGGACATATATATTCTCCCTAAAGAAATAAAGCTCATGTATGTACGCGTCTGTCAAGGGAAAAACTGTGTATAGCAAGAAAAACACTGCCAAGGCAAATGTTAGGACAAGAAACTTAGATACAGGGTAAAAATTAGGTTTTCAAACAATAGGAGACAAGGAAACTCAGGAAAACATAGAGAAAATCAAGGAGAAAATAACTTGAAACCCCAAAAAGGAGATCATTCCCCAGTATGGTTGCCAATTCTATTACGAGGAAAATCTTTCTATCGCTAAGGGTAAACCACAACATAAAGAACAACAACCAGAAATCAACTATAATCCCAAGTATGATATATAAATGAAATTCTAAAAAGACCATGCTAAGAGCCTACCTCATTTATACGTTCGAAGAAGACCATCGTTGAGCACACAACCCAAATCGTTATACCTTAAACTTGTCCTCAACAATCAAGATACACAATCATATGGTGATAATATATACTACCATCATATAAATTAGCATAATCCATTAACATACATGAAAATACAACCATGGAATAATAATTCAAATATTTTCAAGACATCAATTGGACGAGAAAAGAGTATTTCTATTAAAATAATCAGCAGAAGTACATAGGTGACAAATTTCTATAACGAGACATATCGGAACCGAGAAACTAAGTCCCTCCATCTTGGCCTCCACCACTTCAATCCTCCACAAAGGCATGCTCATATATAGGATTCAATGAGGTTCTCCATCACAAATAAGGAAGATCTTAGGGGTTGAACACAAGAATTTCATACTTTCAAGGACAAAGAGATGTAGACTCAATATGAAGTGAAATTTCTCCAGAGTGTTTTTGCTCTCAAAGTCGAACTTCTGAATTATCTCAAGGCTTGGATATGGCTCAATTTATAGCCTTCAAATGGAACTTAAGGGTTGATTCAGAGTGTTTCTAGTATATGGAAGGTCAAGGATCATGGATCTCGTCACATGGCATGGAAACTTGACATAATTTTTAATTTTGAGAACCAAACCCGATGTATGCGAGCTATAGTGGAGCAACCTACATATACGCTTGTTGTATAATAGATAGGGCATGTATATGTATAAAATGTGCATTTTTAGCTCTGGAATGAGCAAAAAGGGGACTTCAAGTCTATATAGGGTAATGGAAGGCCATCAAATCAAGTTGCATGGAGTGAGGAAAATTTTGTTGTAACATTTAGTTTGTAGAGCGAGTGTGCATTCTTCATTGTTATACTTATTATTCTTTCTTATCCATATTATTTGTTGAAGTTCATGTATGTGATTGTTGTTATTATGTTGTGATTATCTCTGAGGGATTGTCATGCTAAAATATTTGGCTATGTGTCCAAAGTTGTTGCACTTGTATCATTCCACTTCAGTGATCAAGGACTCAAATTTTTTGTAGCTTATTCTCTGTGCTTCACTAGGCCTTCTTGGATAACCATTTTGTGCATGAATTCCATAGTTGTTTATGTTTCTTCTATTTTCTCTGCAATTTACAGCTTATTTCCAAATTTATTACATGAATAACATAAACCAAAGAATATAGTTTGATACCTGGGAGTTGAATATCTTCTTAAAGGAGTTACTCTTTTGAATCCTTCTTCTTCTTGAGGCTTGCTTGTTTTTTATTGTCGTTGATTATGAAATTTGAATCTTCTGAGTGGAGGAGTGTCCCTGTGATCTTCCTTGTAAAACTTATTGTCTCCTCTGACTATTTATGCATAACTTCTTCGATGTATTTCTTGATCTGTTGTTTTGGAGCTTGATCCCTTTTCTGTCTCATTGTATCCAAGTTCGGGCTTGTCATCATTTGGTCTTTGATTGTTAATAATGTTATCCAAAACTTTAAAGCTATATTCTACATGTTTTTTATTTTGAAGCTCTTTTCTCACTATGACAATCTATGATTCCAAATTTCCAATGATCCTGTCTCTTTCTTCTAACTATTCCTTGAGTGCTTCTTCAATTATGTTGTCTTTTTAAACTTGAATTTTTAATTTAGTGATCATATGTTCTAGTTCTTCAGAGTTGGAACGTTGAGATTCTTTTTTTTCTTTTTAGTTCTTCCTGTAGTGACTTGTTTTTCTTCTTTTCCCATTTTATAACTTCTATGGCACTCATCAATTCTTCTCTGTAGTCAACTTCTCATGTTCTTCTTCGGTGCATTATTCATTGGAGTCTTCTACTGCCATGAATAGAACCCTTTTTGTCTCACTTTCACTGTCTTCATCTTCATCTAATGAGGTGTTATCTTCTTTTGTGAAAAATATTTTCTTGAAGAATTTATTTTTGGTTTTCTTTCCTTTGTACATTTGTTTTCTATTTGAATCATCTTCTTCGTTTCTTTTATTTTTATTATGGGGACATTTGTTAGAAACATTGCCAATACCATCATAATTAAAACAAATCAATGGAAGTTTACCTCTTTATTTGTTGTTAGTTCCCTTTTTCAGTATTCTGACGAAGTTGGATACTTATTCATCATCTTCTGAGATGTCACTACTACTTCTATCTGACTTTTCCTTTTTCTTTCCATTTTTCTTTGACTTCTTGGATGCTTTGAATGTTGCTTATTTTGTAACTAGATTCACATGTTTGGTTCTCATTTAATAGGCTGTGAAAATTCCATGTAATTCATCCATGCTTATCGAGTCCATATATGTTCTTTATTCTAGTGCTGAGATCTTAGGATCAAATATCATTGAAAGAGATCTTAGTACCTTTTGATCAATTATAGTGTTAGAAAAATAGGATCGTAGAGCAATAAAATAAAATAAAATGCGGAAATAAAACACAAAAGATACACAATACAATAGATACACATATATACGTGGTTCACCTAGTGTGAGCTACATCCACCAGAGAAATTGCTAGGTCCTTCCTTTATTATTATCCAGCAAATGAAGGGATACAACCTATAGCACACCCGTTGTAACTTCCTCTTTTTTCTCTCACAGTATCCTCTCTTAAAATATAATATTTGCAATGATAGATAGCCTCAATACATTTCCCTCATAAAAGAGGGTTATCTTCTAGGGAAAAAAACCCTAACATAACTTCTATTGTTATATCTACGACCTTATAATGAACGGTCCAGATTTACTATGAAATTACAATATACATTTATAAGTCAATTTTTCCTTCGGGGGCCTGCTTTCCCCTAGACCCCATAGGGGGGGTAACCCCTCCTGCACTTCCTCGCGTGGAGTGTACATTATTCAAGGGTTTTAATTATTCATGGCGTATAAACACGGTTGAAAACAAAGACCTATGAATCGGGAAAATAATCAGGCTCCACAACCAACAATCTCCCACTTGAGACTGATCTCAACAACTCCATTGTTGTTGTATCTGATGGACTATGATCCTTCTTAGACCTAGAAAATTTCTCATCTTCACCTTTATCCTTGAATACCAATTGAAACTGAGCAGGAGCTTAGTTTCTCCTTGGTTACTCCCTTTGTTAACATGTCTACAGGATTTTGACTAGTGTGTATCTTTTCCAACTTCAAATGTTCATCTTCCAAGATGAATCGTATGTAATGCTACCTGAGTTGTATATGCTTAGTCTTCGAATGGATTTATGAGTTATTTGCAAGATGAATGGAACTCTCACTGTCATAGTACAACCTACTATTCTCCTGCTTCTTTCCCAATTCCTCCCTAAATCTTTGTAACCAAATCATCTCTTTACTTACCTCTGCAGTAGCAACATACTCTACCTCTTTTGTTGAAAGTGC
The DNA here is from genome assembly GCA_010110895.2 of Picea sitchensis. Classification (NCBI taxonomy): domain Eukaryota; kingdom Viridiplantae; phylum Streptophyta; class Pinopsida; order Pinales; family Pinaceae; genus Picea; species Picea sitchensis. The sequence continues at coordinate 26,206 of SNQJ01S0063804.1, read as the reverse complement.
AACAACCTTTTGTAGTTTCAAAATAAAACTTATTGTTGTTCCACCTATAGTAAAAACATACCCTGTGGTTCTCCTCCTGCTATCTTTATCACCTGCCATATCTAAATCAACATATCCCTGTAGAACATCTTTTGAACCTCCAAAACATAATGCATGAGTAGAAATACCTCTCAAATACCTGAGAATCCACTTTATTGCCTCCCAATGTTCTTTACCTAGATTTTTCATATACTTTATCACAACTCCCACTGCATGTGCAATATCTAGTCTTATGTAAACCATTCCATACATCAAGCTGCCAACTATTGATGAATAAGGGACCTTGGACATGTATTTTATCTCCTCATGTGTCTTGGGACACATTTCCTTAGTTAATTTGAAATGGTTGGCCAAAGGTGTACTAACTGGTTTTTCATTCTACATTCTAAACCTCTCCAACACCTTCTCTATGTACTCACCTTGNNNTTCTTCTTGAGCACATGTATATCTTGCATATTAGACCCTGCAACAAGCATGTCATCTACATACAATAGCAAGATAATATAGCTTCCATTTTCTATCCTTTTAAAATAAACACAGTGATCAGAATGACATCTACTATAACCTTGTTTTGTCATAAACCTATCAAAATTCAAATACCATTGCCTTGGATCTTGCCTTAGGCCATACAATCTCTTCTTCAGCCTACATACCAAATTCTCCTTCCCTTTGACCTCATACCCCTGTGGCTGTTGCATATAAATTTGTTCCTCCAAATACCCATGGAGGAAAGTTTTTTTTACATCTAACTATTCAAGATGCAAATATTATACTACCACGAGACTTAAAATAGTCCTAATTGAAGTCATTTTAACAACAGGAGAAAATATTTCATCAAAATCTATACCTTTCTTTTGTGCAAACCCCTTTACAACAAGTCTATCCTTGTACCATTATTTTTCTCCATCTTCTTCCTTCAACTTGTAAACCCATTTATTCTATAATGCTCCTTTTCCTATAGGAAACTGAACCAAATCCCAAGTCTGATTATTTTCCAGGGAATCCATTTCGTCTTTCATACATTTCTTCGACTTCTTTTTGGTGTCTACCTGCATTGCCTCTTCATAACATTATGGTTCACCAGAATCAATCAACAATAAATAATACAATGAAGGAGAGTAGTTCTTCTAACTGCACTTGCAGGAGTTTGAGGTTCCTTTTTCTCCTATTATTGTACATTTTGATTTTTTGGTACCTTTGGAATTTCTTTCTCTGCAATCTCATCAAGCACTATGTATTCTAGTTTTTCTTTTTCTTGTATCTTTCCCTACAATTGATTTTTGTAAATGACCTTCTCATTGAATATGATATCTCTACTCCTAATGATTTTGTTATTTTCATAATCCCATAGGCGATAACCAAAATAATGAACACCGTATCCAATAAAGGTACATTTCTTGGATTTTTCCTCAAACTTTGTTTTATTTTCCTTATCAATATGGACAAATGCTTCACAACCGAAAGTATTCAAAAAAGAATAGTTTACCTTTTTACCTGTCCATGACTCCTCTGGAATTCTATCATCCAAAGAGCTTGAAGGTCCTCTATTTATTAAGTAAACAATAGTATCTACAACATATTCCCATAACTGTAAGGGAAAACCAGCATGCAATCTCATACTCCTTTCACGCTCCATGATTGTCATGTTCATCCTTTCTGACACACCATTTTCTTGTGGTGTTCTTGGAACTGTCTTCTCTCTACAAATCCCATGGTATCAAAAGTAATCATCAAACTCCTTTCTACAATATTCACCTCCATTTTCAGATCTGAGGCACTTCAACCTTTTTCCTGACTCATTCTCAACCAACGCTTTCCATTTCTTAAAATTATCAAAAACAATAGATTTTTTCTGAATGCAATAAACCCAAGTTTTTCTAGTTGCATAATCAATAAATGTAACATAATAATGAGAGCCAACAAGATATGATACCTAATATGGTATCCATACATATATATGCACAAGCTCTCATACCTAGTTCAGTCTCAGTCCGATATTTTTGGAGGACTCCTTCAGGACACGATATTTTTGATAGACTAGGTATGATTCCAAACCAACCCACATAATCCCACGTACCAGCTACTTTGACTACTTAAACAGTGCCTCTAAATCATTTTACTAGCATGACAAGTAATGTTGTTACAGCTTCCGACCCATTGTTGGTTGGTACACATATAATCCTTCCTCTCCATTTTACTAGCTCTACCACAATCCCACAAGTTGCATCATTGTCTACCAGAAGTCTGACAACTATTCAAGATCCTACTGGAACACCACTTTCTCTTAGATAAAATCAATCACTTCCACCTGGATATAATTCTCTTAGTAGTTATATTCCTAATCCTACCCAGGGTCCATCTGGAGGACCTAGTCTGTTTATTCCACCTGAGTATAATGTTGCTAGCAGTTTCACTTCTACTTCTACTAAATTTTTACCTGGGGGACCTAGTATTCCTTCACCGCTTGGAGGATCTAATCATATGGTCCCAAGTAGATCCAATTTACTTGGAGGCACAAGTCATTCGGTTACTTCCAGTTATCAACTTTCTATTGGAGGTCAACCTCAAGTTGGGGGGCACAACCTAGTTTATGGGTAGTATACGCCTGGATTACAAACCCAACCTTGGAATTATCCCTTCCAAGGAAATCAACAACTTCCTGGGGCGGAATCCTCAGTCAAATTCTTTTCTACCTTCTAATCCCAGACAACCTTATCCAAGCACTGTAAATCCTACCTGGGGTCAAGTTTCCCAACCTTATGCTCCTTTCCAAGGTGGCATACCAAATCCACAAACAAATGTTGGCTACTTAAACCAAAACCCTCCACCACCAAACTTGATAGGACCCTATAACTATTTACAAATTGTTTATGGTCCTACTGGTATACCTACGGGATTACCTCCTCAAATCTACCAGTTTCCTCAAGTCAACAGACAATTGTCGTTTCTAGCTACTTTGGATTTACAGGATTTATCTCGAATTTTGAACGATCCTATACTCCACTCTCCTTTTTGGTTGGTTATCCTTGCTAAAATACCTTCAAACATTCCAAAGTTCGACGACCTACCAGGAGAGGATCCAAACAATCATGTCATGATGTTTCATCTTTGGTGTTCATCCAATTCCTTGATGGATGACTCCATACGATTACGACTTTTCCAACGCACTCTGACGGGTTCGGCTACCAAATGGTACATCAAATTTACTAGGAGTTTCTTTAATTATTTCAACACCTTATCCATGGCCTTCTTAACACATTACCAACTATCGATCTGGTACAAGACAAGAACGGAAATTCTAAGTTCATTTAAGCAATCCTCTTCTACCCACATCTCCAATCATATTCATGAGTGGAGGAGGAGACGACGATTAATTAAAGTTCCCCTTCCTGATAAATTGTTGGTTTAGTGGTTCACCAAATCACTCATCAGTCCTATAGCCCATGATGTTTCTATGGGAGGTGTCTTCACTAAATAACAGGCGAATAGTCATGCTCAATACTTGGATTTATTTTATTCTCAAACTGACACATTATATGAATTGATCCCTGACACTCCTCGCCCATCTACAACTCCCACCCCAACACTTCCAGTGGCATCTCATGTTGTTGATGGTGTGATTGGAACTTTTCATGTTGAAACTTAGTCTAAGCAAGTCAATCATCCCATTCCCAAATCTACTACTACTAGTGTACAAAATGCTTCTCCTCATACTCCCTCTCCTAGTAAAACCTTTGAGGTAAATACGGTTCAGTCTATGACTACCGGTAAATCTCAAAATAAAAAGAAAGGGAAGGGTAAGAATAAAGAGGATAAAACTAATAATCAACAACCAGATAAACCCAAAACTCAACCTATTGATGATAAAGAAAAGTGAAACCTCATTATCCTTGTATTATCTATGGTGAGGACCATTACACGAAAGATTGTCTGAGATGTGAAGAAGTGACTAAGTTCCTCCAAGGAACCGGGACTCCCCCTATTCCTATCGTTTTTTCACAACCTTTTTCTTCTCAACAACAGGCCCAATTGGTTATTCATTACCAACCTTCTCCCTCTACTAGCTCTTATGTACTTATGTGTATTAGTCACTCTAATAAAAACAGAGTGGTGGTTTCTCCTCGAGCCAAATTTTATTCTCTTTCTAAAGAGAAGGTTGATGATCAACCTCCTTCGTCATCTTCGTCTCCTCCATCATCTCCACCTCCCAATGGTCTTATTCATATTGAATGACCTTTTCTAGATACAATTATTTGTCTTCCTCCTAAGGGCGTCGTTCATAAGTCATCATTTAACCCACATGCATGTGCAACTCAAAACTACACTATTGTAGAAGATATTGCACAGGAACCTTCTGCGATGTTGGCTCTTGAGGTCATTCAAATTTATCCTACTCAACAGAAGGAACTATTAAAGGATATTGATGGAATCAATCCTACCAACATGTATTCAATAATATTTGACTTAGAGGATCACATTCCAAGACTCCCTCATCAATTATCTTTTCAAAAACAAGTAATTGTAGAAAACAAGAATATTTTTTGAACATTTGTTGATGAAGGCACTTCAACTTGTGTTATGTCTGTCACCTGTTGGAAAGCCATTGGCTCTCCTACCATTACTGAGTCACATAAAATGTTAAAATCTTATAACGGTTTAGGGTTTAAACCTTATGGTTTCTTCCTGTGTTATTTATTTCATTAAAAGGAAAAGAGGTTACTGTTGAGGTTGAAGTGTTTGATGCACCTCTCGTTTACAACCTCTTACTTGGATGATGTTGGATTTATGTTATGCGAGTAGTTTTTTCTACTCTTTTTTGTGTGATATGTCTCCCTCACCAAGGTAAAGTCATTAAAGTAGATCAACTTTCCTTTTTTAGTTCTGATTCATGCACTAGTAATTCTCCCTTCATAGCGAAGACACCTCCTGGTTGTGAGAATGTCGGGGTGGGTTTTTTAAAAGATTCCTCATTAATGGGAAATTTCCCCATCCCACCACTCGATGTTCCTCCTCCTCTTTTCACTTATATTAACATGATTTCGACCACTGTTAGCAAAATCCATGAGTCACATGACCCTTGGACAGCCCCTAGCTTGGAATATTATCTTTTTTATGGTGACCAAATGTCTTTAAGCCCGGTATATTTTTCCTATCAATCTATTCAATCGACAAATCTTTCTACTCATTCTCTCTTAGATACGTCTCCTGATCTGTTTCACATGGTATTCCACACTGATGAAATGATAATGAAAATTATGTCTATGGAAGACACCCCATGGGATGATGAGCATCATTGTTCTATCCTCTTCCTAGAACCCAAGACTATCCAGAGTTACCAATGGATTTTGAATCCGTCTACAGTCAATAATTTTCCCCCAGTTTCTGAACCAATACGTGATGTTTTGTATGAAGGAAACTTGGGAAATATTTCACCCACCATCCCTCTAGATATTTCGATTAAGCCTGGAATTGTGGATAATGTTCATATAGGTGCCTTATGTTCTCGTGATGAGATCCGCACTTACAATGCCCTTTTCCAAGAGCTTCATGACGTATTTTCATGGAGTTATAAAGAGATGCCTGGAATTGATCCAGATATCATTGTACATGACATTAAGACATACCTTGATGCTAATATCATTCGTCAATGACTTCACCTAGTTCATCCATGAAAAACATTTGTGATCAAACTCGAAGTTGAGAAACTTCTTAAAGTTGGTTTTGTCTACCCTGTAGCATTGACTGATTAGGTGTCCAATCTTGTTCCGGTCATGAAGAAACAAGGAACAGTCCATGTTTGTGTTGATTATAGGGATACTAACAAGGCTTGTCCTAAATATAATTATCCAACCCCTTTCTTTGACCAGATCGTTGACGATTGTGTTGGGAGTTAAATCTTCTCTCTCATGGATGGATTTTCCGACTATAATAAAATTAATATTCTGCATGTGGATCGGCATAAAACTACCTTTATTTTACCTTGGGGGACCTTCACGTACTATAAACTCCCTTTAGGTCTCAAGAATGTTGGTGCAACTTTTCAATGCGCTATGGCTTATGCCTTTCATGATATTAAGCACATTGTCCAACCTTATCTTGATTATTTACCGGTGCATTCCATGCATTTTCAAGATCATCCAACACACTTATGAGCTATTTTCCTCTGATGTCGACATTACTGCATCTGATTGAATCCACATAAAAAAAAAATATGTGTGGAGTCTGGATGACTTCTAGGCTTTATTGTTTCCACTCACAGGATTCGAGTGGGTCCTTTGAAGGTTGAGGCTATTATCAACCTTCCTCCTCCTTCTACTCTACACCAACTCCAAATTTTGCAAGGGAAGGAAAACATTCTACGACGATTCATTCCCAATTATGCCAAAATAACGAAAGGTTTCACTTGACTTCTTAATAAGGGTCAGGATTTTGTGTGGGATGATACTTCCAACAAAGCATTCGATGCTTTGAAACTTGCCTTAACCTGCACACCATTATTATTTTCCCTTGATTATAGTCGAGATTATTTCTTATATTTGGTTGGTTCGGATCATACCATTGTCATGGTTTTGTTCCAAGAGGATGATTTGCATGATGAACATGTCATTTACTATTTAATTTGAAGTCTTACAACCTCTAAAATAAAATATATGCATGTGGAGAAATTGGCTTTGGATGTTGTTTTAGTTGTCCAACATTTTCGTCACTATATATTATTGTGCAAAACCATTATTACTTTTGATTGCAACACTATGTAACATATTCTTACATGACAATTGTTGGAGGGAAAATATTCCAAATGGATAGTGATTCTCCAAGAGTTTGATTTGGAACTCGAGAAATCCAAGTCAAAGAAATATTTGGTCTTTGCTGGGTTGATTTGTGACCTTCCCTCCACTGATACAGAAAATGTGGCAGAAGATTCTTTTCCTGATGAATCTATTTTTCTGATTAGTTTTTACGATGTATGGTATGGAGACATCATCATTTATCTCAAAACCCAAACTTTATGGCCCGATATTTCTCATGTAGATCATCGTTGTATTAGGTATCAAGCCCATCAATACATTATCCTTGGTGATACCCTTTACCGTCATGGTATTTATTTTGTATTCGACGATGTCTAACCTATGATGAAGCTGAGAAAGATTTAAATGACTATCATTCTAGAGCATGTGGTGGTCATATGTCTGGGTATGCCACTGCCCAAAAGATCCTTCGAGTTTTTTATTTATGGACTTCGCTTTTTAAGGATTGCATTATTGTAGTTCAGAAATGCCACGCTTGTCAAATGTATAATAATAAGATTCGATCACATCCTTCTCCTCTTTATCCTGTAGCTTATGTTGGTCCATTTTCTAAATGGGGCATTGATTTTATGACATGTAAACCTCACTCATCCGGGGGCCATGGATACATTATTGTAGCTATGGATTATTTCACTAAGTGGGACGAGGCGATGCCTACATTTGATAATACCGGGAAACCTGCAACATTGTTCATACAATCATATAATTACTAGGTTTGGTGTCCCTCAAGCCATCGTCACCAACCATGGCACCCATTTTCACAATTTTATGATGTTTGAACTTACCGATAAGTTGGATTTACAACATGAAAACTCAACCCCTTATTATCCACAAGCCAATGGCCAAGTTGAAGAAATTGACAAAGTCTTAACCACTATGCTTCAATGGATGGTAGGGATTCACAAGTCAAGTTGGCATAAAATGATTTTTTCATCATTGTGGGCCTATTGGATGTTAGTCAAATATACTACGGGGTTCACACCTTTCTAATTAGTATATGGTATTGAGGCCATTTTGTTGATTTAATGTGAAATTTCATCTTTGAAGCTAGTCGTCAAACTCCTTCCCAGCACTATGGTTGAACAAGAACGTATGTTGTGTTTAATTAAATTATATGAGACTCATTGTAATGTTTTGTTATTCATAGAAACTCAGAAGACACATGTCAAATCTCAATATGACAAACATGTCAAACCTTGTGTTTTTTTCTGATGGTGATTTGGTCCTCCTTTATGAGCAAGATCATGACTTGTTGGAGGTAGGAAAATTCGATCCCATGTGGCGTGGCGCTTATATTATTAAGCGAGTATTAGAGAAAGGGGATTACGAGCTGGTATATTACGATGGAATCCCTTTGGGTGAACCTAGAAATGGGATTTACCTAAAGAAGTACTATGCTTGAGATGTTTTGCATGAGTGCTTTGTATTTTATTTTATTATACTCTGGTGTGCTTTTTGTCATTTCTTTTCTACCTTCAGGATGCTTACCTTTCCCCATGCTTGGTTTCCATATGTCGGCATTCTCGCTACCTTATATTGGCTTTGTTGATGGTGTTAATCGCAGTACTCAAAATTTAGCATCTGTTGCATGGGAAATCTATACCCCTGTGGACGAGTTGATCAATATGCATGGTACTTTCTTGGGTCGTGCAACTAACGATATTGAAGAATATATTGTGGTTATTGAGTTATTAACTGACGCCATTTTACTTGGCATCTACCACCTAGTTGTATGACTCGATTCTCAGCTTGTGGTGCTACAATTAAGCAACTTTTATTCCATCTGAAGTCCTACATTGTTACAGGTATACTTGAGAATTCACCTCTTGGAAAGAAATTTTGATTACATTGAATATCAACACATTCCTAGATATCTAAACACATTAACATATGCATTAGACAATTATGTTTTAGATAGAAATTTCTGTCATTTATAAATCCAAACACGCACATATAAAGAAAATTAAGTCGGTAGAAGTTTTGTATTATAACGTCAAAAGTTACAAAAAGTGTATTTCCTGAGACCAAAATGGTGAAGCACATGGCTTCATATACATATGCATCAAGGATGTTGCTCATGATAAAAAATCACTGTCTATGCTACAAGACAGAGAATTCAACCAATGTATGATGACACGCCAACAGTATGGCATTGGTAGCATAGAGGTAACTCGTCCACAGTGATGTCAGGGATGTTCATGGTGAATCCCTTGAGGTTGTGTTCTATCTCTTCGAGATACTTAGTTGCTACCCCTCGAACTCCCACTGCACCTATCTCTCCATGTCTCTGGATCGGTGATGATCCCGAAGGCCTGTAAGGTGCCACATCTACACTGTTGACATTTTTTTATTAGTCTCAGAAACATACCATTTAAAAATTTTATAATTAAAATACCAAAAAAAACAGATAATGAAAAATTTTGTTTTCCCTATATCTCCCCACTGAGAACCCTCAAGTAATTCCAAGTCAGTATCTCCACGGAAGTCAGTCCTGGCATATGCATAGTACTCAATCATAACATGTTGATCCCTCAGCCACTAGAAGAAAGCAGGGCCATATGTAACGGTTGGCACACCACCATGATGTGCCATCAAGTCTACCCATATATTCATTCGAGGATCCTATGGAGCAGGTATTGCCCATTCCATATGTTGTAGGTGAAAAACGAGGACCCTCTCTAGCAAAAATGATACCAAAATCTATCCATATACAAACTGCTTCTGCTGACCACTCCTACACTTTGTTAATTGTTTCTTTATATTTTTTAGAAACCCTTTGCACTAGTTGAAAACTTAGGGCTCCATACACTCGATAGCATACTAAAAATGGATCTGTAAGGCCATTTGTGGTGCTGCACTCCCTTCCATATGAGTAATATTATAGAGAATGGTCCTCAAAGGCAAGTCTTTAACATCCTTTATGGCAACTTTTCCACTATGTTTCTTTGTACCATCTACGCAGTGATGTGCTACATAATAATCCATGGGTTCACCACCTCCTTTGCTTCCTGATAGTAACACTCGAGAGACACGATAAGATAACTCACTCAAAAAATAGATGTCATCGATCTCTAGAGTGATTTTATGCACCCCGACATGAAATGCTTGCTCATTAATGTCCCACATACGGACTAAGTGTTCCAATAGCATCAATTGGGCCCTCATGCCTTGCACTATGAAAAACTTTAGCAATTTACACTCTCGGGGTTCCATGACAGGGCCCATATCATTATTGGAAATGTACTCTTCCTCTTCATGCTCTCTTTCCCTCCATTCAAGCATGGCCAATGGAAAATATTCCAAACAACAATGAAAGATGAATTAGTTCATCAAAAATTCAAAATTAGGAGTTTTCTTAGCTCTCTCTCTCTTTTTATTTTTTGAGTTACAGTCGTCGCAGAGATCAAATTTCTCACAGTGTGGCGTCATTGCACCCCAAATGTAGAGCCCCTGCAACGATATAGAATTGTCACAGTTCATGATAGGGAGGGCTTGCGATGATCTGGAGGCACAATCTCCCTTGAAAAATTGCCCATAAACTCAAAAATTAACCATTAAAATTGAAATTTTTTTCTATAAAAAGAGAGATGGGAGGAAGAGAACCTACCTCATGGAAACAGATCGAGAAATCATCCACAGAGATATCCAAAATTATCACTTGAAGATCGGAGGAAAATGAGGGTTTTTTGCACTAGTTTGGTGAAAATACAAGTGAAATGGTAAAATGAGTTTGTTTTGACCTATTTGACCTAGTTTTACCATTTTAAATTGAAATTAAATTATTTTTTAATATTTTTTACCTGTGCTAAAAACCTAATAAATTTTTCAAAGTGTCAATATTGCAGGATAGAAGTCTGATGACTGGAATTTTGATATGGATCACCCATTTTTTGGTTATTTTTTCATACAATGTACATATGATTTTAGGTTTTTCAGCAAAAAGCATCGAGCATGGTCTTTATTCTTCTCACGCTCATAAAAATATGAGAATTTAATCGAGTAGACTTTTATCACTTTTTCGGACTCATGATGGAAAAAATAAAAAAAGAGCCCCTTGGAGTCCTCTTTAAGCTCTCTTAAAACTCCCTAAACATGTAAATATAGTCGAGCGGCCTTGTTCTTTTCATGCTCGTAAAAGTATTTGAAAAAACATCCGATGAGTGGTAAATTATCTCTTTTTCGGTCTCGTCAGACTAGTTTACAAAAAAGGACATTTTGGATTTTTCTTTAATTGTTTTTTAGACTCTCTAAACATGAAAAACCCCTGAGTTTTCTTTCTTTGTACTCATAAAACAAACATCAAAAGTCCCATACGGGACCGAACCACTCCTTCCTAGTGTTCGTTAAAAATACTCTGAGGGACTCGTCTGAAGGATGAGATTATATTTTGAGCATATGTTATCCTCCTCAAGATTGTGTAGAAATAAAGAGGTACTCGACAGAAATGGTGGGGGGAAATTGGGAAAGGAATTTATATTTATATCGTTGTTAGTGGCAGTAAGTCGCTCTTGAACATGACACCCTATTTATTATTGTATCTAGTTTGGGAAATCCATTTGTCTCTCGTTTGACCATCGACAACTCTGTATATTGGGTCCTCCTTGAGTCAATGTTTCCAAGATAATTGTCATGTCATTCATATGTTTAAGAGAATTTCAAACTGTACAAGCCTTCTATCGAGTCAGCCATCTACATCCTCAAACTTTACCATGTCAGCCTTTCCTGAGTCAGTTCTGAATCACTTTATACTATTATCTACTTCAAATCTATTACATATTTTATGTCATTGATGGGGGATACATTAAGACCCTCCTGTTATGAGTATTTTCCTATCGACTTCAACACATTATCTGGGAATTAGAATTAGAAATCATTTAGTACCTTGGAACTTGCATGCCTCAATGGCAGGTTTCCTCATTTTCAACAATGGGTTCACATCATTGGCCCCTGATTGGGAAATTCCATCGAGTGTTTGACTTCATCTCATTAATTTTCATTCGATGGATTGTACTAAAGTACCTTGGGGATCAATGACACCAATGGTGATTTCCCTCACACTTGTTAATGATATTCATCAATGACCGATAATCAAGTGGTTTCTACCATGTTCTACTTCGACACATGTAATTACATGGATAGATTCGTACTTCGAGACGATTGAGTTGAAGACCCTGGATATCGCCATATCAGTCCAGGTTGTGATGGAGTATTCATAAGTCTGTATTGACACATAGATCCACCATGTATTTCTCATGGCTATGTCGAAATTTGAGTCATTGTAACATAGATCCATAGTGTACTTCTCATGGCTATGTTGAATCATGATGGCATGGGTCCACAGTGTATAATTGGGGGCCATGACTCACTTGACACTTATGCTTAGGGTCACTTGTAGTCTAAGTATGGGAATTCCTACCTCAGTCATTGGTATGTTATTTTTATGCAGATGCTTGTTGTTGACAGGTCTCCAACCGATGCACTCTTTGTTCCTGACACGCACATTCTACAAAGTATTTTATCTATCACATGGTCCAAATTCATACTTTGGGGGGAATTATATTACACATTATTTTGGTCACCCCTTGATCACCGAAGATATGTGTACTACTTACTTCTCTATTCCATAAAACTACTAAAGAAATGAGACTTTCTCCCTGAGAAATTGAATCATCTTTATTTTCTTAAAAACCCTATCAAAGGAGATCGTCGCACCCTGATAAATGCTTGGGGTGAGACGATACTTAATCATTGCATGCTGCACAAAAATGGGTTGCAATGTCGTCACGGGATACTTGTTCTTAGGGTGCAACGATGCTCAAACAAGGGAAAAAGGTGAAATTCTTGAAAGTTCTAGAATGGAATCTTCTAGAAGATGAGGTGGCCTTCGATCGGTTTGGATCTTACTCACTTATCTGATTTAGTGGGATCATCCTAATATCCTCATCCATCCCTCTGCACCTTATAAAAGGAGGGATCTCTCATGGGAAAGGCTAGGTTGGCTTATGCATGAAGAATTCTGCTAACGATTGCACTTGTGATAGCTTTGCTTTAGCTTTCCAATTTAGGCTGTGAATAATCTTCATCAAAAGCATTGGAGCAAAGGTGTGTGTGTTGAGGCAAAGGGCCATTGGAAGGGACCTTGCAACATCAAGGTGTAGATTGTATTCTCCACTTTCATCAATATGATGCAATAATAGATTCCTTCCCTATAAAAGTGTCTTCATTTTTATTGTATAACTCCTTGATCTTATACATAGATTTCATTGGAATATATATATCATTGCTCTCTTTCTTTGTTGGTTTGTGTCTCTTAAACAGGTTCAATATACCACAAGTCTGAGGATGGATAAAGGAAGACACTAGAAAGGATCAAATGATGTTTAAACAGTATGTCATTGATCCCTCATTGAACTAGTTTATATCACAATGAAATCTAAGGAGACTCTTGTATTTTGCTCTATTTTGTTATAATTTCTTGTTGAAGTTAGGGAGATCAGTTTGTGTCTGCACTTACTGATTCGTCCAGTAACACCTTCCACCCATGTGACTAAGGTCTCATACCCATGGCCTTAATCAAGTCTCAAATAAGAGTTGAGTGTAGTCTGGAACCTCAATATGATCTCATATGACCCAGGGTTGGAAACCCCTTGCTATGCCCGAAAGGAGTGAAGCTACTTTGGCTTTGGGACTTCGGGACTTAGGGACTTATGACTCCACAACTCTTGAAAATAGTCAAATGTCGGAGTCGCAAATTGATGAGGTTTTTGGATCTGGGAATCCAATGGAGATCTCTCTCAAACTTTATATTGGACTTAGGAAGGGGAAGTGTTAAGTACTTAGACGAAGTCCCACTTCGAGAGAATAGGGGTGGTCTAGTGCCAAAAATCCTGAATGTTAGATTCGCAAAGTTAATCTAGACCATTGAGAATAAAGGGAGGCATGTCCACAGATCAACGACTATCCGAAAGTTCGGGTATTCAGTGGTATCAATGTGAATTCATAGGGACGCGCGAGTTTCCCAGAAGCTCTGTAGGATAGATTAAATCCTGGTCATGAATTCTAAGTGCACATGACGATATATCGAGCATGGTTCAGAGATTTAGAGCTCCAGAGAGGAAGTTGTAAGATACACACAAAACTCCCAAATGTCAAACTTCTGAATTGACGTGGACCGTCAATCCATGGATCCTTTGGGATCCCTCTCAACTGTCGATATAAGGAATCTATTGAGAAACCCTATTAACTTCCCAACCAACCAGGAACATGTCATGGAGCGACACGTGGCCCCCTCTTGTCCCCTGTGAAATGTTGTTCATTGGACTAGAGACGTTGGATGAGAGGCTACGTGGCATGATATCCTATAGGCTGGAGACTTGGTACTTCAGAGGAACTTGGCCAAGTGTATTCAAGGTCAAAAAACTCCCGAAGTCATGAACGGTGAAGTGAATCTCAACCGTTGACAGGTAGAGAACACATGGCGCTATATTCAAGAGTTCGAAGACTTGGATCTTCGGGGGATTCACAATTTGAGGAGTTTGTAAGCTTCGAAGTTCGGAGTTTCCAAGTAATGAGAGCTATGGATCTATGTATCTACGTCCAATAGGCTACCAAAATCAATGATGTGACTAGGAGCATGCCACAAATTTATGCAGCCTTGGATAATAGACAAGTTGACCACCAAGCTTCAATGGTGGATATGGAAGGTACAATTTCCAACCATCATGTTTCCATTTTAATTGAACCTGGTTCTAATTTGAGTTATGTTTCCCCTCAAACTATTGACAAATGTAAATTGTAGCAAGTTAAACATGTTAAATCATGGTGGGTAAAACTAGCCACTGGAACCAAAAGAAAAGTAACAGAGGTCATACCAGCATGTCAATTCGTTATAAGTGGGTTTCCCACCCAATAGAACCTAAACATACTTCCTTTAGGATCTTATGTCCTGTTGATTGGCATGGACCGGTTGGCTTCCCACAAAACCAAGTAGGACTGTTATAGTAAAACTTTGGAGTGTGAAAATGAAGAAGGAAGAAGGGTAACCCTACAAAGGATCAAAATTTTGTCTCAGTGAGACAAATATCATCCCTCCAAGTGAAGAAGTATTGCAGAAAGGGATGTCCCTTGTATGCAATACAAGTACTGAACTCTATTGATAATGAAAAACCCATCCTAGAGGACCATCCCATATTAAGAGAATATAAATATGTATTCCCAGAAGAGGTGCCAGGTCTACCTCCAAGAAGGGATATTGAATTTTCAATAGAACTTGTACCAAGAGTGGTACCAATGTCTAGAACACCCTATAGAATGAGTACACCGGATCTAGTTGAGCTCAAACTACAGCTGAAGGAGATGTGCAACAAATACTACATTTGACCGAGTGTGTCTCCATGGGGATCACCATCCTTGTTTGTGAAAAATATAGATGGCACACTCAGACTGTGCATAGATTATAGACAACTCAATAATATGACCATAAAGAATAAGTATCCCTTGTCAAGGATCGATGACTTGTTTGACCAATTACGGGGTGATACAATATTTTCCAAGATTGACTTGAGTTCTGGATATGATCAGGTCCGAATTAAATATGAATACATCGACAAGAAAACTTTTAGGACAAGATATGTTCATTATGAATATGTGGTGGTGCCATTTGGGATTACCAATGCACCAACCATTTTTATGTTCTTAATGAATAATGTATTCATAAATTTCTTAGATAGGTTTGTGTTCGTTTTCATTGATGATATCTTAATCTATTCCAATAATAGAGAAGAACATGAAGAACATATCAATATAGTACTCCAAGTACTAAGAGAATATCAACTCTATGCTAAGTTTAGTAAGTGTGAATTTTTCTAGAAACAAGTCCATTACTTAGGCCATGTTATTTCTCATGAAGGAGTGGTAGTTGATCCTGACAATATTAAATCCATAATGGATTGGCCTACCCCAATGGATGTATCTGATATCATATCCTTTATGGGCCTAGAAGGATGTTATAGGAGATTCATAAAGGGATTCTCCAAGATTGGTTGCCCAATCACCTCCCTTCAGAAAAAGGGGGCTAAATTCATTTGGACATCAAAATGTGAAGAAATATTCCAAGAGATGGAATACCTTCTAACCAATGCGCTTTTACTAAATATTGCAGACACAAACAAGGACTTCCTTGTGTTTACATATTCTTGCAAGGAAGGGCTCAGAGGATTCCTTATGCAAGAAGGACATGTGATTTGCTACGAATCCATAAAATTGAATGAGCATAAAGTCAATTATGTGACCCACGATATGGAATTGGCTTCCATAGTGCATGCTTTAAAAATGTGGAGGCATTACATCTTAGGTAGAATATTTGTACATATGACAGACCATATTGGATTGAGGTATTTGTTTGACCAACCAAAACTCAATGTGAGACAATATAGGTGGATGGCTCTCCTTAGTGAGTTTTATTTTGAAATCAAAAATATCAAAGGAAGTATTAAAGTAGTTCATAGGGTGGATGATGCCCTTAGTAGAAGTATTAAAGTAGTTCATTTGGAAGCTATAAGCGCCATCGAATGAGACATCAAAGAGAGAGTCAAAAGTGCACACGAAATAGATTCATTTTTCAAGACCGTGACATCATACCTAAATAAAGAGCCCACAGGGCTGAAGTACGAAGGATATCAAATGATTAATGATGGCTTGCTAACTTACAAGGGAAGATTGTATATTCTGAATTGTGATGACTTGAAGAGGTTCATAATGGATGAAATACACAAAATACCATATATTGGTCATCATGGTTATCAGAAAATGATCACGGCCACTAGGAAACTATTTTATTGGCCCAGAATGAAAAAGGACATAGCTGATTACTTAGCTAAGTGTCTAGAATGTTAGAAAGTCAAGGCAGAGCACCAAAACCTAGTAGGGTTGCTTCATCCCCTACCAATTACCAAATGGAAATGGGAAACCATATCCATGGATTTCATCACTGGATTACCAAGATCAACCAAACAGAGTAACGTCATCATGGTAGTTGTGGACAAAATGAGAAAGGTTTCTCACTTCATACCCATAAATTAAACTTTCAAGGCAATAGATATTACCAGCATTTTCATGAAAGAGATATTTAGACTACATGACATGCCTAAGGAAATTATATCCGAAAGAGATACAAAAATTACTTCAAACTTTTGGAAATCTCTGTTTGTTGGTTTTGAAAAAAAATTGCTCTTTAGTACAACCTATCACCCTCAAACTGATGGGAAAATAGAGAGGGTAAACCGAGTGTTAGAAGACATGTTGCATATGCATGTAATGCATCAACCCAAGAAGTGGGAGGACTACCTACTGCTAGTAGAATTTTCCTACAACAATGGCTATCAAGAGTCATTAAAAATGAGCCCTTTTGAAGCTCTCTATGGAAGAAAATGCAACATTCCAATTAGTTGGAACAACCTAGTAGACATAGTTACAATCAAGCTAGATATGCTAAAGGAAATGGAACAACAAGTAACTCAAATCAGAGAAAATCTAAAGATATCCCTGGATAGACAAAAGAGTTATGCAGACATGAAAAGGAATCCTAGAGAGTTCAAAGCAGTGGATCATGTGTATCTCCAAGTTAGACCCAAGAAAGTATCTTTGAGGATGGGAGCTTGTGCCAAGATGGCACCTCAATATTGTGGACCCTTTGAAGTTTTGGATAGAGTGGGATCAGTATCCTATCGGCTAGAACTTCCTCCCACAGTGAAGGCACATAATATTTTCCATGTTTCTTTATTAAAGAAATATTCACATCATTCTAATCATATTATTGATTGGTCTATGATTCAGGTGGAACTTGAGGGAAAATTCCTACCAGAACCTCAATGCATAATAGACAGGAAGGAAACCCCACTCAAGAACAGAACCATTGCACAATTCAAGGTGCAATGGAAACACTTTGGTACATATGAGGCTACATGGGAAATGGAGGATGCCATGAAACAGGCATATCCATTTTTTTTTTAATTATGTACATACAAAGCAAGTCGGAAGATAGAACAGATTAATAATGAATTGATGTCCCGGTGAAACCCTAGCCCCGCGCCCATGCAAGCTATTGCTTGATCAATCCAGGACATGCCATGGCAACACAACAACACAGATCTAGCACCAGCCATCACTGGCTTCAATCCACAGCTATGAGCGCCGAAGAGGGGGGTGAACCCCCCTCGTACAACAACATTACTACTAATGACAGATCGGGAACAAAATCAAAATGACATGCATTCGAGCCACCTCAACAAATCTGGGAACAGCTCCTCGCCAAGGAACAGGGCTTCAGAAAGGAAATGGAGATGGAAGCCATCACGTCCCATTCAAAAGCACCTCGAGGATGGGAGCCTAGCAAATGCATCCCGCAAATGGAAAATGTGCCTAGATATATCATAAGTTCAACAAGGGTTGGGGAGCACACCCAGTTTATGCAAGAACATGCCCTCATCGGAAAAATTTTGGGACTCTGGCCATCGGAAAGGGACTTGAAAAAATGGATCAAACACTGGTGGAACCCTAAAGGAGACTATGAAGTTTAGCTTAGCTCGAAAGGCTTATTCACAATCATATTATATAACCTAGGAGACAGAGATTGCATCTTTGAGAACGACCCTTACTTCTACAACTCAGCAGGGCTATTCCTAAGGTTCTGGACAGAGCGCTTCAGCCCGAACAAGGAGGAATTTACAATGGAACACATCTAGATCCACCTCTATTCCCTTCCGCAGGAATTCTGGTTGGAGGATATTCTCATGGGAATAGGTAATACAATCGGCCAATATGTCAAAGCCTCAAAAGCCACAAAGCAACGAAAATACACCTCATATGCCCGAATATGTGTTTACATGAACATAGATAAAGCCTTACCAGGAGTAGTAACACTAGAGTATCAGGATGAGGATTGGTCACAAACCCTTGATTATGAACACATCCCGTTCAGATGTATAAAATGCCATCAACACGGCCACCTATTCCGAGATTGCCCACTCAATTAGAAAGCTTCCAAAGCTAGTCAAAACCTGTAGAAAGATGGCTTCACAATGGTCCAGACGAGGAAGAAAAATCCCCCTCGAAGGCAAACAACCGACCCCAGACCTAGGATCTTGACCAAGAATTCTTATGATATATTGACCCAGTTACCCGAGAACGAGGAAATCCAAGATCCACATGACGGATTATAGAAAAGAAAAGACCAGAACCCCACACTCTCCCCTTTTAGTCCAAACAAAGAGATCCATGCAGAGGAAAAAGGGGATGCAAATGGAGATACTTTAATTCAAATGGATGCCCAAGATCTGGCAAGCATCGACCTCGAGAAACTGTAGGAATCCCTCAATCAGAAATATCTACAAGGTCTTCTCGAAGAACAACTCAGAAAGGTACATAAGGTCTTCCTTGATTCAACAGCAGGATCCACAGCTCGCCTCGGCATCGCCATAGAATCAATCTCAGGCTCCATGAAAATACCGCGCGAGAACAAACGAAGGGGATGAAAACCAGTAAATCAATTAATCAAAGAAGCTGGAAATCTCATGATCAACTCAAGTCAAATACATAAGCTCTCGGAGGGATACCTCCACCCACACCCCTCCTCATAATGATGAATATCGGCACTTGTAACATTAGAGGACTCAACGGCAGATCCAAGCAAAGAATCCTCAGGGATTGCATCAAAGAGGAAAGCCCAGACATTCTAATGTTACAGGAAATGAAATGTGCAGGAATGGAATCCGAAATCATCTTCCAACGTATATGGAAAGGCTGCAACTACATTCACACAGACTCCGCGGGAGCCTCGGAGGGTTTAGCAATATTGTGGAACCCAAACCACACTATCCTTAGTGGACCCTTTTCCACCATAGGTACCTTGTCAGCCCACTTTGAAATAATAGGCTCGAATCAGGAGGGGACCATTACCAATGTCTACGGCCCATAAGGGCAACAAGAAAAAATCAATTTCATGGAAAGGCTAACCCAAGTCAAATCTCTGGCAACCACGCCTAATTGGATCTTAGGAGGGGACTTCAACATGATCATGACACTGGAGGAAAAAATAGGTGAGAGCAAAAGGCTTGAGCAAGACAGCGGTAAGTTCAAAACTCTCCCTGAACAATTAAAGTTAGTAGACATAAAGAATAGCAATGGCACTTTCACATGGTCCAATCGTAGATCAGGAAACCAGCATGTCGCCTGCTGACTAGACCGCTTTCTCGTGACGGAGGAATTGATTGAAAGAGACCTCTGCATGGAAAGTCTGATTCTCCCCAAAGAGGGCTCTGACCACTGGCCAATCTCCCTTCAGATAGCAATGGAGACAACACCTAAATTTAAACCTTTTCGATTTGAGAAATTCTGGCTTACACATCCAGATTTCCATCAGCTCGCAAAAACCTGGTGGATTCAGGCTGAAGCAGATCAGGGCACCAAGATGTACAGATTTCAACAAAGGCTCAAAAACTTCAAGCAAATGCTCAAACACTAGAACAGAACTACTTTCGGCGATATATTCCAGAGCATTAAGGACACAGAGAACAGATTAGCTGAGATACAAAGAATCTTTATTTCAGGGGCTCGAACTACTGAGCTCATGATGGAACAAGAGAAACTACAAGTGCAATTGGAGAAAAGAAGAAAACAAGAAGAAATACTATGGAGGTAGAAATCTAGGGTGCAATGGCTCAAAGAAGGGGAAAAGAATACAAAATTCTCCCACAAAACTATGATACACCGACGACACATCAACAGAATAACACATATGGAAAATGAGTAGGGCAATCTGATCAGAGGGAATGCACAAATTGAAGAGGATCTCAATAGATACTACCAGAACCTCCTTATGGAAAACAAGGAGAACATAAATGAAGCCATCACTCGAGTTACCAGTCATATTCCCTCATTAATCACCCCTGAACAGAACGCAGCTCTCATGAGGCAAATCACCCAAGAGGAAGTGGACCAAGCAGTAAAAGATATGGCCCCCGGAAAAGCCCCAAGCCCTGATGGCTTCACTACAGACTTCTTCCATCACTGTTGGGACATTATAAGAAAGGACGTCTGGGAGGTCATCGAGGAATCATGAACATCAGGTCAAGTTCTCCAGGCTCTCAACGCAACCTTCCTCACTCTCATCCCAAAGGAAGAAAGAGTCACAAATCCCAAACAGTTCAGACCCATAGCCTTATGTAATGTAATCTACAAGATCATAACCAAGGTGATTGCAAACCGACTCAAGCCAATACTTCCATATGTCATTTCCAAAGAACAAGCTGGCTATGTTGAAGGAAGACAGATTATGGATAGTGTTATACTAGCACATGAAGTGATCAACTCTCTTAAATCAACAAAAACTCCAGGTATGTTAATCAAATGTGATCTCTCAAAAGCTTTTGATAAAGCCAGTTGGAAATACCTCTGAGCTATCTTAACTTCCTTTGGTTTTGACCAAGACTGGGTAAACTAGATTTTGAATCTCATCTCTTCGGCTTTCTTCTCAATCCTTGTTAATGGAGTCCCCTCCCATCCTTTTTCGGCCTCTAGATGCATACGACAAGGGGATCCATTATCACCCTTCCTTTTTGTTCTAATGGTGGAAGGCTTGGGTCACTACATTAAATCAGCGGTTCTGGAAGGCGCCCTCAAAGGCCTACCCTTGCACAACATTCAACTAGCCCCCTCACATAGCCAATTCATTGATGACACCCTTCTTATGAACTCCCCCACTGCGCGCGAAGCCAATAAGCTCAACTCCATCCTTTATGACTTCTCTGAAGCCTCTCGCATGACACTGAACCTAGATAAATCCAATCTCTTCTTCTTCAATACTCCTGTTGTAGTTCAGCTACACATTTCCAAAATCCTAGGCATCCCCAGGAGCTCCCTTCCATCCAACTACCTGGGCATTCCTCTCACAGGAGCGCCAACTAAATCCATTTCCTGGGACAACCTCCTCCTTTCTATCTCAAACATACTAGCCAACTGGACATTCAGACCTTTAAACATTGCAGCCAAACTGGTCCTGCTAAAATCAGTTCTTCAGACCCTACCCACCTATCTCTTCACCACCTTAGCAGCTCCCAAGCAAATCATTAGAGTTGTCAGAAACATCCAGAGAAATTTTCTCTAGAAAGGTCTACATCCCAACAAGAAATGGGCTCTGGTAAGCTGGGATAAGGTCTGCACACCAAAAAGCAGGGACAACCTTAGGCTTCAAGACCCGGGAAAGCTCAATCAGATAATGGGGGCCAAGATATGGTGGAGATGGATGAAAACACCAGATGCATTATGGGAACAAATCTCGAAGAACAAATACACTCCCTCCATGCAGATTGATCAACTGATCAAACACAAAGTTCGAATACAGGGTTCGAACATTTGGAACACAGCCTGGCAAAACAAAGATCTAATACAGAAACACGCCTTTTGGGAAATTCGCAATGGAGACAGTGCAAGGTTCTGGCAAGATTCGTGGCAACAACTCAAACCTATAAATGAATTTGCAGAGCTCACACCCCTCCAACAAGCTCTTAATCAAGATCCTTTACTTAAGGCAAAATATCCATGGAAACCCCCAGAAGCGAGACAAACTTGGCAACAATGGAAGACCTCCAGCCAAGATCTAGGAATCCTAGCCGACTTAAACTTGTCAGCTTGGCATTACCAAGTAGGACGCAGGAAAATTCCCATTAAGGAGGGTCCAGACATCCTCATATGGGGGCACTCGGCATCTGGCAATTTTTCAGTAAAAGAAGCCTATTACTTACAAGGCAATTACCACAATCAAGAAATAGACAACATCTGGAACAAAATATGGAATAAATCACTTTGGCCAAAGGTCTCCACTTTCCTCTGGCTTATCATCCACAATAGAATTCTAACATGGGACAATCTCAGGAAAAGGGGCTTCATTGGGCCCTCTATTTGTGTCTTATGTCAATGCCAGGAAGAAACCAAGGAGCATATTTTCAATGGTTGTCATTACAGTCAATCTGTCTGGGATAAGGGAGCTCAAATCATGCACAGATCCAATCAAAACAGAGGCAGCATCAGAGACACTATTGAAAATTGGGACTCAATCACTTACAACAACCCCATTCTGAACTACATCTGGAAACTCCTCCCAGGGTTTATTCTCTAGAAAATATGGAAGGAGTGAAACAAATGCATCTTCCACTCCAAGGAATCCACACCAGATTTAACCTGGGATAGAGCTGCCATTTTCATCAAAGAAATAATCAGAAGCAAGAACTGGCAACCTAGGGACAAGGAATGCAACCGGGAGGAATTATGCACCCTCTAAAGATGGCAACTCAAACTAAATGACTCGATGGAAATCAGAGCACCCAAGCATCAAAACCCCAGCCCAACCACCTGGACCCTTCCCCCAATAGGATTTATAAAGATCAACTTTGATGGAGCTTCAAAAGGAAATCCCGGACCCACAGGCTATGGAGCTGTGATCAGGAGCTCTAAAGAGGAAATTCTAACTCTGACAGCAAGGTATTTGGGGGAGACCACAAAAAACGTAGCGGAATTAACTGGCCTCTTACAGGGCCTTCGAACTGCAGCAACCCTACATAGTCACAAAATAATCTTGGAGGGTGACTCACAAATCATCATCCAGCTAATCACTAAAATCCTCCATGGGGGAAACCCATAAAAAATCTCTCCCAGCTGGCGCCTAGCAGGGATGCTCGAGGAATTCAAAGGCATCCTCAAGGACAACATAAGCATTATCCCCTCCCATGTCAAGAGGGGGGAAAACAGAGTGGCTGATTACCTGGCAAATGAAGGGGTTTCTAGGGAAATTGAACACATATTCTGGGACGCAAGAAGCTCTGAAGCCTCAAACATATCCAAACAATGCCAACTCCTGGCTAGCAAGGATTTCCAACCCCCAGATGGGGTGCCACGTGGAAAATAAGGGGAACATGGAGGCGTGCAAGGAGAGGCCATTTATGGTGGCCAACCGCCCTCACACCATCGCTAGTTATGAGGGCTCCCACCTCCGTCGGCCTCCTTCCATCGATGGGGCCTCTCACGCGCGAGAACAGGTCGGCCAGCCAGAGCATTAAGCTCTCGGATTTAATGGTTGTATCCATTGTTTATGTTATTATCCGCCTTATCGGAACCCATAGGATGTATTCGCATCTCACAGAGCCGAGCAAGAATAGGAGTGTAGGAGACATACTGGCATTGGTCCTCATTCTCACTATGCCATGAGCTAGAGGCAGACCATGTAGAGGAGCAAGATGGTATGCGGATGAATCCAGGAGGAAAATGCATAAGCGGTTTGAACAGGCTCTGGTTCTAGCTAAGAGGAAAAAAAGCAGGGAGACCACAGCAACAAACTCGCCCCCCGAAACTTATGTCGAGGAAATTCCAACCATGGAACTCCCCCCAGACTTCTCTGAGAACTGAATGTTTACGGTTCCGGATAATTGGAACCCCCCGGTGTGCATTGAAGCAGCAGCACCAACACCCAGCTTGAGAGAGGCACGCGGTCCTAGCGATGCTCCCAATGAAGATTTCGCCACCTTCTTGGTAGAGGAGGAGCTACCGGAAAGCAACACCGACTCGCAGCTGCAGAGGAAGTCGCATGGTCACCAGGAGACGGATACCAAACAGAAGTTGCCAGCCCTTCTACCACTCCTCCACCCGGAGCACCTGAACTTGATCTTCGAGGTCCGCAGCATGGTGGACGACCAAATCTTTAGGGTTGTCCGCGTTATCCAACACTTGGACATGCTATACGCAACCTACTCTAGTGCCACACCACGGCGACAATGCCCCACCTGCACTCAGCTCTATGCCATTCCTATCAGCAGCGGCAAGGAAATGGACGATGGCGAGGACTCCGATGAATAGGTTCTTTTGTTCATCATTGCCTCCAACTCCTTCTCTTTTGATGTTTATTAAATCTATAGCTCTTTTAGTTAATATCCTAGTTAGCATTAGCATAGGCTTTACTAAACTGTTAATGAAAATGGACATGCACCGTGGTTTCCTCCGAGCAGGGTGGAGAAACGAGTTGTTTGATTTTACATGTTATTTTGGACAGGCCAGCTGTCCTGGTTTCCTGCACAGGCGGGACAGCTGGCACATGTATGTCATGATGTATTTCCTTTTTTAAGTTTTAATATAACAGGATTCGCCTTTTTACTTAAAAAAAAAAAAAAAAGTCGGCAGATAGAACATCGAGGACGATGTTCCTTTAATGGGGAGGGGATTGTAACACCCATGTTTCCCCTAGTTTGTAAATATAACTATAACTATCCAAGAGACTATGGTGGACTAAATATGTGTGACTATTTGATTTGATGAGCCTTTGTATAAAAGGGTCAATGTATGAATTTTTTGTTATTAATAGAAAATTGTTATGTGTTGCACAACTGCTGAAAGGGAGGGAGTTTGCCAAGATAGACCATGGATTCTATGAGTGATATGGTCAGGGAAGCCAAGAATGGTTGAGATGACCCTCACCAAACTAGGTATTACTGGATGTAATTTCTCAATAGTCCTCTAACCCAAAAATGAATTACCAGTCAGGTTGGTAGTTGGAAGGCCTTCCTCAAGAGTTAAAGAGGAGATGGGGAAGGGTTCCCATATGTAAGGTTTTTAGTCTTGACCACGAGTTAGGGATTCAGACCCACACAACCTTGCCAAGGAAGGAAATAAAGGAAGTAATTCGGGGGACATAGACAGAACTACAAGGAAGCAGAGTAGAGAAAACAATCTCTAGAAGAGAAGAGAGCATGTTTTCAACTCTAGAGTTGAGAGGAAAGTGAAGAAGCAAGCTCATTTTGGCTGAAATAATAAATGGGCAGGGTCTCTCTACAAGATGATAAATGAAGCTTATGAGTGATTGAGGAAGTGCTCATGCATACCTCCTTTCTTGGTGTAGAGAAAATCAGTTTCCAAGATCCTGTGGGAGGAGGAGAGTAACCTTCATCCCTGACTGTCATGGAGCAAGGAGAAAGAATCTCTCTCAAATTATCATGGTCTATCTTGGGGGTGGCCAATGATAAATCCATTAGGAGTGGTTGTGCTTATGGTTGGGTGGAAATGGGCACCAATTTCATCATTCTGTTAAGAACCAAATACCAATATAGCATAGAAAAACCTCAGAAAAAGTACTCAATGCCTTGAAAAAGAGATAATTTCAGATAATAATCCTCTTCGAGGGGGAAACTTCCTTTTACCCCACTTAAATGTTCAAGTACAAGATGATTCAAAATGAAAATGTCTCTTTGGTATATATAGGAGACTAGGAGGTATAATTACAACTAATGGCCTAAATCCGACATAAATAAAATAACATTACT
>SNQJ01S0063803.1:25880-40974 GCA_010110895.2 Picea sitchensis | reverse complement strand
TTACCTTCTAGATAGAATTAGGATTTTAATTCAGATAAAGAATAAAATTTCCATTTTATGCATAGATATAGAGATAACAAGGGTAGATTTGTAAATTCCAAAGATTCAAAAGAAAACCCCCCCACTAATCCAGCTGACACTGGTGTAGGAAAAATTCCACCAATAGAGAATTCAAGGGGAGCCAGCAAGGCTCCAGAAGGAGAACCTAAAATGGAAGAATCAGTATTGGGGCAGGCGGAACGTGAGTTTGTTGAAGACACAAAAAATCCAATATTTGTTGCTCTGTTGCATGAGGGCTTCCTCAAGAAACATTTTGAAAGGATCTCCTGTCCCATCATCTTTATTTTCTCCTACTATGAGAGGTCGTTTGGGCGTGCGAGAGATTTTGTCCTCAAGAGAAACAAGCTCGCGACCCAATTCTTTGTACGCCGACCTCGTTGGGGACATGCATTAAGACGACAAAGAGCAGAGTGCTCTGATACCACTGATCCGGATTTGATGAGCAGAATGAAATGAATACAGATTATTAAAATATGCTTAACACAGAATAACAGAGATACAATAAAACTGGTTTTCTATTCAATAAGGAAATAAGCCGAAACTGTAAAATGCAGCGAAAAACAAGCTTGCTGGAATGGTGGCGGATTATCTCTGAGAAGAGATGTGACGGCTACGCTCATTCACAAGAAGATCATTACAATGAGGCTCTGAAGGCCTTTTTACAATAAACAGGAATGTCAAAAACCATAGAAATCCAAAAACCTAACCCTAGGAGATGAAGCACCAAAAGTCACGTGGGCCCCGGGGTCGTAACTTTTGCATACGATCTCCCTTTTAGGCGCACGATAGCCCATTGGAAAGTTCTATCCGAGGACTACACAGTTTGACTTAATCTAGTTAAGGGCATTTTCGACTGTGCTGATCTCTAAAAACGTTCTTTAGGGCCTCAAAACGGCCCCGCAAGTCAGGGACCTGAAAACTAGGAAAAAAAATGCCAAACTAGAAAACTGCCATAATGAAGCAGTTGGAATAGGTGGGAGGCCAACGACATACATATGGATCAATCCTCCCCCCTTAGGAAGCAATGGTCTCCATTGAGTTGAGTTCCCTCATCAGATGAGGAAATTTCTGTTGAATTTGGCCTCGGGTAAGCCACTTGCCTTGGTGTAGCAGCTGCGCTGCTTTGACAACTCGATAAAGTTGGATCCTTTGCTATTAGGTGCACTTGATCTGTGTGTCCACAATCTGATCACTAGATGCCTGTTTCATGTAGTCAGGGTTGAGTTCTGTTGGTGTCAACTGCTCTACTATCTCCAAGGTGTCCAATAATGGTGGGAAATATGGCCGAAGGAGAGCCACGTTGAAGACTGGGTGTAGGCCAAGGAAAGGGGGAATGTTGAGCACAAAAGAATTGTCACCCACAACCTTGGTGATGGTCTATGGCCCATACCAGATTGGGCGAAGCTTCCTATGGGGCCCTGTAAGGCGTTCTTTCTGCAAGTGAAACCAAACTTTGTTGCCCATCTGAAACGTATGTGGCACCCGATGTTGATCATGGTCCTTCTTGTACTTGGCATTGGACTTCTGTAAAATATCCTGAACCTGTTGGCAGATATGATGGATCCTCTCAATGAACCGGTTGGCTTTGTCAGCTTCTGGTGGAGCAGGGAGCGAGTCATCCGAGGTGTTCGCCAGTGGTAGTGAAACATCCATGGGGCTCAATGGTTGAAATCCCAACCCCACCTAAAAGGGGTTGTGGCCAGTTGAGCTATGCAGAGCTCGGTTGTAGCTATGGTGGACATAGGGAAGACTCTCATCCCATGTGCAGGGGTGCTTGGAATTGTACATGTGCATGATATGTACGATCATCCGATTGATGACCTCGGTTTGGCCATCTGTCTGGGGGTGGAAGGCAATGGATTTGATGAGCTTGGTATCCAACAGTGACTAGAGGCTCGACCAGAATGTGCTGAGGAACTAACTGTCCCAATCTGAGACAATGGTTTTTGGGATCCCAAAGTGTACCCAGACGTGTTCAAAGAAGAGCTTGGCAGTGGCCTCTGCAGTGATGTTCTTCTTGCAAGCGACCATAATTGCCATCTTGGAAAAGCAATCAACAACCACAAAAACACAGTCATTTCCCCTCTTGGTGGACGAGAGGCCTGACGTGTAGTCCATGGATATGGATTCCCACGGCTTGTCATGAGTAGGAAGAGGGGTGTACATGCCCTATTTCTTAGTGGTCAGTTTGGCAATAGCACAGGCAATGTAGAACCTGATATACTTGCCGACATCCTGTCAAAGTTTCATCCAATGGAAATGTTTTTGCAGCACTGCCACTATCTTTTCAATGCCAAAGTGTCATACCACCTGACTGTAGTGAGCTTCCTAGATCAGCTTCGCGTACTCTCTTGATGGAACATAGAGATGGCCCAGACGACACAACAACCCATCCTGAAGATGGAAATTAGCGACCACTGAGTTTGCTCCCAACATTTGGTAGGTGGTGGAGAAGTCAGGGTCTGTCTCATAGAGGTGGGGCCATCCATAGGTCTCATGGACGTAAGAGTCTAGCACCGTGGTGAGTGCCATGACTGGAGGTTGGATGAGGAAATCGGAAACTCGGTTAGTACTTCCTGTTTTATACTTGATGTTGAGGTGGAACTGCTGTAAGTATGTGGACCACTTCTGATGGCGGTCATTCTACAATTTGCCTTGGGTCTGCATGAATTGTAGTGGCTTGTGATCAGTGTGGATGACTGTCTCCTTCCCCATAATGTAATGTCTCCACTGGCGGCAGGTTTGCACAATGGAGTACATTTCTTTGTCGTAAGTAGGGTACTTACAGACAACATATGATAGCTTCTCACTATGATACACCATAGGGTGGCCATGTTGAGTGAGAATGGCACCCACAACATAGTTTGAAGCATCTGTCTGGATCTCAAAGGGATGTTGCAGGTCCGGCAATGAAAGTACCAGGGATGAGCACAAGTGCCACTTCAATTCATCAAAGGATTGTTGTTGGGAAAGGCCCCACACAAATTTTTCCTTACCACCACCTCTGGTTACTTGGCTGAGGGCCCATGCGATATGAGAGAATCCCAACACAAACCTACGATAGAAATTGGCGAGGCCCAAGAAGCTCCGAAGCTCAGAGAGTGTGGTTGGGGCAGGCCAGTCATGGATGACCTGGATCTTGGCTAGATCCACATGCACACCATGCTGATCAACAATGTAGCCTAAGTAGTGGACCATATCCATGCCGAAGGAGCATTTTTCCAAGTTTGCATATAGTTTGTGCTACCGCAGGGTGTGTAGAACCTGCTGAATATGCTGAAAGTGTTCTACCCAAGTCTTGTTGTAGATGAGGATGTCATCCATATACACCACTACAAAATTACTGGTGAGAGGTCACAGGATATCATCCATCATCCTCATAAAAGTTGTTGGAGCATCTTTCAAACCAAAGGGCATGACCAACCATTCAAAAAGACCTTCTTTTGACTTGAAGGCGGTATTCCATACATCTGTATGTTCTATTGGGACCTGGTGGTAGCCAGACTTCAGATCAATCTTACTGAAGTATTTGGGCCCCGTGAGCTGATCAAGGAGGCTGTCGATTCGGAGAATTGGGTACCGGTTCCAGACTGTGATTTTATTTAGGGCCCGATAATCAATGCAGATTCGCCAAGTCCTGTCTTTCTTCTGCACCAGTAGGATTGGGCTCCCACAAGGTGATGCGATTGGATGGATGTGCCCATTGTGGAGAAGTTCTTGGATCTACCTCTTGATATGATCGTTTTCTAACAGAGAGCGACGGTAGACCAGCTCATTGGGTAGCGGTGCGCCTGGGGTCAGATCGATGGGATGCTTGACCTAGCAGTGCAGAGGTACCCCGATAGGAGAGGAGAAGACATCTGAGTGTTCTTCCACGAATTTATCCACTTTCTTCTGTTGTGTGGAAATATCGGCTGCAGAGGCCCTGGATGTGGCTGCGATCTTTCTCTTACTCTAAGAGCGAATCATGAAGAAGAAAAATTTCCCGGTCTGAGAGATGACCTTCTTGCATTGCTTGGCAGAGATCAAGGAAATAGCACTAGGAGGGACTGCCTCGGGTATCCTGTACAATTTATTGTTCAAAGTAATAATAACACTATGAGGCCTAGAATCATATACAACATGGCATTTCCATAAATAAGTTTGGCCCAAAAGAACATTACAAACTGCGAGAGGAGCAACATCACACAATACCTCGTCTTTGAAGGGCTTGATGTCGTATGATAGTTGACACTGTTGGCTGACGCGGAGATTGCTTCCTTGGCGGAGCCATCTAATGGTGTAGGGCCGTGGGTGTAGTGTTTTCGGCAGGTCCAACTACTTGATGACCTCTGCTGAGATGAGGTTCTTCTGGCTACTGCTATCAATGATGAAGTGCAACGGGGTTCCTTTTACCCACACCTGTGAATGGAAAAGGCGCTCGCCTTCTTCTGGCTTGTCTGGTTCATT
This sequence comes from Picea sitchensis, assembly GCA_010110895.2. Classification (NCBI taxonomy): domain Eukaryota; kingdom Viridiplantae; phylum Streptophyta; class Pinopsida; order Pinales; family Pinaceae; genus Picea; species Picea sitchensis. The sequence goes on along the minus strand of SNQJ01S0063803.1, from coordinate 36,465 downwards.
AGGCTGGAGCTTGGTGGTAACAATGGTGGCACTCGACTCCGCGTCAATGATCCATATTCCCCTTTCTGGTTCTAACTCAGAGTTAGAACCCACATCTAATTCAAAGGATTTCACCTCATCCACCAGCGACTGCTTTGAGCGACAATCAACAGTGTTATGCCAAGGGATATTATGGAAGTCGCACCACTTCCCGGTATCCTTCTTTGTCTTTCTAGTGTCCTTCTTTGCTTGCGTCTTGGACTGGTTGTCCTGATACTATCCATCTTTGCTCTGTCCTTTGTTCTGTAGGTTGGGGCCGCCCTTTCCTGGCTTTTGTTGTGAGGGGTTCCCAAGCCGAAATTGTTGCGTCTTTTGTTTGAGCTTCTGCTCGATTTTGAGGGCATATCGATAGGCCACACCCAAGGATGAGATGTCTATAAATTCCATTTCAGTCTGGATGTATCTATGCAGAGAACTGCGGTACTTGAGCACCAAGTGTCACTCTGAATCTTTGATACCCATCTTGGTGCACAAGGTATGGAAGATATTTGTGAAATCAGGCACTACTTGGTCTCTTTCTTGCCGCAGTGTGGTCCATTTGGTATACAAGTCATCATAGATTTCAACAGGGTAGTATTGTTCCTTAATAGAATCCCTGAAGGATTCCCAGGTGGTCATGCCTATAAATAAAGAGGGCTCCTCTGTTTCCTTTTTCTCACAGAAAATTTCCCACCAATCTTTGACATGGGGAACAACTTTGAGGAGCGCAAAAGTAATTTTTTCTCTATTTGAAAAGTTATGGATAAAAAAATACCCTTCTAGTAGATTCAACCACTTGTCTACAGCATCCGTGTCTATTTGACCTTCAAATATAGGAATATTGAAGTTGATTTGTACCTTGAAGGGGGCGGCGCCTCTGCTCTAGGAAGATGTGTCGCTTGTTGGTGGTCGTCGAAGGATTTGCACGAAACTATCCATCATCTCGTTCCTCTGTTGCATGAGGGCTTCCTCAAGAAACATTTTGAAAGGATCTCCTATCCCGTCATCTTTATTTTCTCCTTCCATGAGAGGTCGTTTGGGCGTTCAAGAGCTTTTGTCCTCAAGAGAAACAAGCTCGAGACCCAATTCTTTGTACCCCGACCTCATTGGGGACATGCATTAAGACGACAAGGAGCAGACCACTCTGATACCACTGATCCATATTTGATGAGCATAATGAAATGAATGCAGATTATTAAAATATGCTTAACACAGAATAATAGAGATACAGTAAAACTGTTTTTCTATTCAATAAGGAAATAAGCCGAAACTATAAAATGCAGCGGAAAACAAGCTTGCTGGAATGGTGGCGGCTTATCTCTGAGAAGAGATGTGATGGCTATGATCGCTCGCAAGAATATCATTACAATGAGGCTCTGAAGGCCTTTTTACAATAAATAGGAATGTCAAAAACCCTAGAAATCCAAAAACCTAACCCTAGGAGATGAAGCGCCAAAAGTCATGTGGGTCCTGGGGTCGTAACTTTTGCATACAATCTCCATTTTAGGCACATGATAGCCAGTTGGAAAGGTCTATCCGAGGAATACACATTTTGGTCTAATCTAGTAAAGGGCATTTTTGACTGTGATGATCTCTAAAAATGTTGTTTAGGGCCTCAAAACGACGCCGCAAGTTAGGGACCTGAAAACTAGGAAAAAAACTGCCAAACTGGAAAACTTCCAGAATGAAGCAATTGGAATAGGTGGGAGGCCACTAACATCCATATGGATTAGAAGGAGAGATGGTTAAAGGGATGAGGATGATCCCACTAAATCTGAGAAGTCAGTAGGATGCCAACCATGCAAATTCCAACTCATTTTCTAGAAGATACTCTTCTAGAACCTTCGTAACTTCCTCTTCCTTTCAAGCTTCAAAACAGGTTTGCACCCTACCTATAGAGCAGACTGCAAACACCTCACAGGCTAGGTATAGGGTTGCCTACGAGAATCAATATTCTCGCACCCTACAACATAGTTATCCTGTGAACTCATCCTAAAAATATGTTCTGTGGAAGAAGACAACAGTCACTTTTCTCAGGCAAAAAGTCCTTATGAGAGCCTGAACACATAACTGTAGAGACATCACTAGAGTGACAAAAATAATGTGTAACAAAGGACCACCCATATAATTAGAAGTCATTTCCACACCAATAAAGGTAAATAAAGTAAACATCAAGACAACTGAGCTGCCCAAAATGGCCAACATTGGAGACTACTGGGATGAGCAGACAGTAGAAAGCATCACAGAATTGTTGTGCGAATATAGTGACATTTTTCCTACAACATTTACAGAGATGAAGGGTATAGTCGGAGAATTAGGAGAAATAAAAATACCACTCAGATCTGGTGTGAGACCTATTAAACAACGACCCTATAGACAAAACCCCATATATAAACAGAAAATTAAATATGAGATCGACAGGATGCTCGAAGCCGACATCATCGAACCAGTTGAGGAATCAGAATGGATAAGTCCGGGGTAGTACAAGACAAGAAAAAAGGAAGAGGTATCAAGATATGTGTCGACTTGAGGAAGCTGAATGATGCATGCCTATATGACCCATTCCCTATGCCATTCACAGATGAAGTGTTAGAGAATGTGGGGGGACATGAAGCTTACTCATTCACTGATGGATTCTCAGGCTACCATCATATTAAGATAGCACAGAAGGATAGACACAAGACCACATTCATGACGGAATGGGGATCGTATCAGTACACAGTCATGCCATTTGGACTGAAGAATGCACCCGCAATATTCTCCAGGGTGGTCATCACAACATTTAAGGAATTTATCCATCAGTTTCTAGAAGTATATCTGGATGATTGGACAATTTATAGTCTGTTGAAAAACCATGTAGAAGTTTTATGACTGATGTTAGAACGATGTAGACAGTGCCAAATATCACTGAATATAAAAAAATGCATATTTGGAACACCATTTGGGATACTATTGGGCCATATAGTATGCAAACAAGGCTTGCTAGTGGATCCGACAAAGATCACAGTCATTGTTAACTTACCAGCACCAAAAAAAGTCTGCCAGCTAAGAGAAACGTTAGGACACACAGGATATTATAAGAAATTCATCAAAGGATATGCGTATATCACAACACCAATGGAAAATATGTTAAGGAAGGATGCAAAGTATCAATGGAACGACGAGTGTCAACACGGTCTGGATACCTTGAAGGACAAGATGGTTACTACACCAATATTATTATTTCCAGGCTGGGAAAATACATTCCATGTGCATGTAGATGCATCAGCGATAGCACTTGGAGCTATCTTAGCATAGCCAAGAGCAAGAGATTTGGATCACCCAATAGTGTTCGCAAGTAGAAAATTATCAGACTCAGAAAAAAATTATAACACGACAGAAAGAGAAGGCCTAACCATAGTCTATGCAGTGCAGAAGTTCATACATTACCTATTGGGGAAACACTTTAAGATGTTTACAGATCACTCAGCCCTGAAATACCTAGTCAACAAGCCAGTGTTGGGGGGGAGAATCTATCGATGGTTATTTCTATTTCAATAATTTGACTTTGAAGTAATAGTTAAACCAAGAAAACTGAATGCAGGACCTCGCCACCTGTCAAGGGTCACAAATGGAGAAGAATTGACGAACTTGGAAGACAAATTTCCAGATGAACAGTTATTCTCAGTACAAATTGTTGATGATTACTTCACAGAGATCATCCAGTACTTGAGCACAGTTATTGCGCCACAATAATATACCACCACGCAAAAGAAGAACCCGATAGTCCGCGCAACTGACTATCAAATGATCGCATGACATCTATATAAGATGGGCGTAGATAGCATTTTATGAAGGTACATATTAGAGAATGAACGACCAAGAATTTTAGCAGAAGCCCATGAGGGAATGGCAGGAGGGAATTATGCAGGAAAAGCTACTGCGCAGAAGGTACTACGCGTAGGATTATGGTGGCCAATAATTCACAGAGACTCGAAGGAGTACTTCCAGAGATACGATGCTTGTCAAAGGGTAGGAAAGACCAACATAAGAGACGATATGCCACTAAGACCACAAGTAACATTAAAATAATTTGATAAATGGGAATTAGACTTTGTGGGACCAATTAACCAACCAGCCAAAAAGACAGGGGCAAGATACATTATCACCGCGACGAAATACCTAACAAGATGGGAAGAAGCCGCACCAGTAAAATATTGCAGCGCAAAAACAACTGCACACTTCTTGTTTGAACAAGTAATCACCATATTTGGTGCCTAAGAGTTTTTATGAATGACCAAGGCACACACTTCATAAACAACACCATCTGCGTGATGCTTGAAGAGTTTGAAGTTCATCACCAGAAAATCACATCGTATCATCCACAGGAAAATGGCACAGTGGAAGCCTTTAACAAAATTCTAGAGAATGCACTGACAAAGATCTGTAACATCAACAGAGACGACTGGGACCTCAAAGTACCAGCAGTATTATGGGCATATACGACTACATGAAAATTTTTGACAGGGAACACACCATTCAAATTAGTCTATGGCCAAGAAGCAGTAGTGCCATTAGAATGTTTAGTACCCATCTTACGTGTAGCAGCTATCACATAAATGATAGAACGAGGCGCAATACAGGAAATATTGAATCAATTATTGTCTATGGAGGAAGATCAAATCTTGGCACGATTCCATCAACAAGTATAGAAAGCAAGAGACAAAGCTTGGCACGATCGACACATCAAGAGGAAAACATTCAAGGAAGGAGATCTAGTATTTCTCTACGACAACAAATCGTTTCATCACCCAGGGAAGATGAGAATGCATTGGCTAGGACCATACGAGGTAAAATCTGTAACAGATGGAGGAGTTGTACAACTAATAGATTTAGAAGGCACAAACCTCAGAGGAATGATCAACGGGAGTCGGCTGAAGCTGTACAAGGACAGTCGACCACCCACTGCACAATAAAAAATAAAAATAAAAATCAAATTGAAAATCAAAAATAAAAAAGAGAACAAAAAGGAAACAAGACTAAAAGTCACCCAACATGCCAGAGAGAGAAAGACCACATGATGTTCAAAACACGAATTCAACAAAGGCAAGGACAACAATCATATCAAAAAGGAAACAAGTGGGAAAAGGAAAGTCAGTGAAAGCAGGCTGACAGGATAACACGAAGTGGAATTAAAGCACGGCAAGGACTGATGGGACATCACATTAAACACACCAATTGGAGACGAAAAAGAAAGAATAATGGAAAGTAAAAACCTCCGCAGATGCATTGAACCCACATTTATGGTGCATTAATCGCATAATGGAGGAAGCATCCTCGACAAGCTTCATGACGATCCCATACAACATGCGAGCATGAGAGCAACTAGTCCATTCGCGAAAGGAGAATAGAAAGAGAGAAATTGAATCCAGAACGAATAGAGTGAGACCACAGAGCTCACCGAAGGTATTCGAACTCAAAAAACATTCGACATTCACCACTATGGGACCACTGAAGCCAGCAGAACTAGGCCAGACAACCAGACCGACCAGGGTTCAAACTAGGTTATGAGGACCGCTGGAAGAAAATGAACAACAACAGCCAGAGATCCTCGATATCGACAAAATACCATCTCCAGAGATGATACCGGTGAAATCTACACTGGTTGTCGAAGAGATTTAGAAACCACAAGCAGAGGCCACGAAAGATGATATGCCAACAGTGACGCAAAAGCCTCAGAATGAGGAAGCGAAAACCCAACAAGAAGTGCAACCAGAAAGCACTGAAGTAGCCATGGAAGTTAACTAAATGACATAGAATATGGAATCAGTGGTGCAACCAGATGAGTCACAAACACCCAGCTTAGGTCAAACAATAGAGGATATCACTGGAACTGCCTCGGCTTGGCCAGAATGGATTACAGAGGAGAAACGAGAATCTAGTGGAATTTCTAACCAGGCACCACAACAAGAAGACAAAGTTTAGATATCAAGCTCACCTCGCAAGAAACCTGTAGCAGAAATTGTTCTACCACGAATTCCAGATGGAGTACAGGTAGAACTGCAATTACTGGGTCATGTCGGGAAGCTCAAGTATTCTGAACATGACGTATCAGACAAAACCAAGTTCCCAGAACTTGCGCAGAGGGTCTTTATGAAGACCATAACCATAAACCAACTTGGAGAAATGATCAACCGGCCACACCAATGGGCAAATGGACTGGACATAACAAGAACCTTAGGGTTGTTGAAGCTACCAAATTTTGGCAAAGGCCAGTACACAACAACATGCATCAAACAACTGTTAGCAATCACACATGGAGAGGATATATGGTTGGAAAAACCCGTCCCCATAATTATTGAGCTTATTGCGCAAATAAGAGGATTACCAATCTAGGGTATGGATCTCGCGCTGATTCTGGACGATAAATCCAAGGAGAAAACGTTGGCAGAAGAAATGAAGAAAAAATATGGCATCACTAGGGGAACAAGAGGCATCATAATCAAACGAATCAACAATGAAACTACACAATTGGGCGCAAATATCTTAGCCTGCAAATTTCTAAGAAAATGCCGCAAAGACGAAGTAACATCAGGAGTCATTGCAGTTGCATCCTAGTGCGTGGAAGGCATCTCAATGAGCTGGGTGCCATATTTATTAAATTTGTTTCAAGAGTATTGCAAGGATGCATAAGAACTAGGCACAAAGTTCCATTACTCATGGCTGATCACCCTCATAGCCTTCATGGGATGGAAAGAACCAAGGTATGTAATTTTTTGTACTAGACCACAGCCAGGGGGAGCGAGATACCTATTACTGAGATCTAGGCCACAGGCCAGGCATAAGAGGGAGAATGGAATCATATTTGAAGCATACCTATGGGACATACAGTAAGCTATCAATTGATCATGGAGAATAACACTAGAGGTTGTCACGTGATATGCAGACATCGCAAACTTCCGGGCTACACGACAAACAATGTGGATACAACCAAGGTAGGATCTAGATAGACAGTGGCTACTGATGTGCTACTGCATCACAGAGGGTGATATTGACATGGTCATCAACGAATGGTATGATGTATGGAGGATCCTAGCCATCACCTGGGAAGTACTGGAAATAACAACAAAAGGAGAGGCAACATAGGCGGAAACGCAGCCTATGGAAATCCCAGTGCCCAAGAAACTAAGGATGGGACAAAGCAATCTGACTCAGGCAGATGAAGGGTCAAAGAAGACAAGGACTTATAAGGGGAATAAAGAGACTACACAGCCGACCAACGAACATCAGAAACATGCCGAGGGAGTGTAGGAGACCGCCCCAAATCCCATCACATAGGAACTAGGGGGAAGTAAGAGACTAGCCACGCAGCCAGGAGGCGCGCGCAATAAATCGAAGGCGCAATGAAAATTATCAGACTATATGATCAGGGAGGATGATGGGGGAATAATCTCCAGAATGGTCCAGGATTTCCTATCAGAATATTTCTATCATGCAACACATCACAGGGATAAACTGTAAAAAGAGATGGCATAAATGGGACAGTTCCTCAAGAACCTCGGGGAAGTCCATATATCAAGCAACAACATAGGCATAGAGCCATCTATTCTACATACCAAAGAAAGAGTGGAGGTAGAAGAACGAGACCCAGCCCTCTCAATGCCACACGCAGACGCAACAATCTACATCAAACCTAGAATGTTGCGTATAGATGCAATCATGGGGCAGAAATCATTGAAGGACTTAGACAACATCCAACTGGTCTTAATGTAGATGCCATCAAGGGAACTACACTAATTACAGGTTAGCGTCGACCACGAGATACAGTCTCGAGCACATAAAAACTTAGTCAAGCCACAACAAGCAACAAAGAAGCGGGAAGTGCTGGAAAAAGTTTGTGATCAGGCCAAGTCCAAAAATCAAGAGGAGAAAGAACACAGGAATGAACTAGAATGAAGAGTAGAAATGAACTGCGCAAGGAAATGAACTCGTAGCAGTAGAAAAGATTGACCAGATTGCGCAGGAAATTGATCAGTATCACAAGGAGATCAAGAATATCTGAGAACAACTCACACCAAACACTCCACTAGAAGTGAAGGAGAAAAGGAAGCAGGAAGCAATAACGCAACTATAGGAGATAGAGCAACAAGTTAGAACAGTAGCTGAATTGTTTGATAAAGCAGCACAACTTTGGACAAGGTTGGAGGAAGACCCACAGGTCCAACGCTGGGACAAGGAAGAGGAAAGGATCAATGTAGTGATCTAAGAACTCAAATAGAGTCAGAAGACCATACCAATCTCATAATGAGTCAAAGGGATGCAAGAGATGAAGAAGATGCATGCACAAGTTATCACTGTGCAAACACAGAAACATGAGCGTCAGGCTCAAATAGATCCATTGCAGGAACGGGTATTTGAAGTACTCGCACAGGTATAACGATCTAGAATAAAGATAGCACAGACCCAGGTAGAATGTGTAGGATTGCTGAGCGACAAAGTGACAGTTCAGGTAGTGGACACCATCAAGGAGAAGACCGTGAACGCACTGACAAAAGCAATAGAGCTAAAGGAAAAGTTCTAGATGATCACCAAGGAGATCAAGGAAGAAAAGAAAGATTAGGTGACTCAGAACGAGTCACATGTCAGTGTTGGGGTCCTGTTGGAACCTGGTTGAAGTGGAGATAAGGATGATCGTGGGAAAGAAAGAGTGCAAAAACTGAAGTAACAGCTGGAGAAAGAACAAGACACGTGCATGCAAGAAAGTGTGCACAAGGAAAGAGACAACTGGAGGAAGAACAACATGTGCATAGGAGGAAGACCTAACATCAGTAGGGTTAGGGTTTTGGTAATACGTTGTAAACGGCTGAAGAGCATGATAGATATATATAGATACACATGTATTATATAGAGGTTCGTTGTTTTGTAGAGGTTCGGGTATTTTGTATTAGTTCGGGTTTTGTAATATTCCATTATAGTTATGTATGAGTTGATGTGGTATGTAAGAATGTTACGAACCAATTTTGTAATTTTTTGATCTAAGAACAAAGGAGAGAAGGTATATCGGAGGATTAGATTGCAGGTTGTGGAGCCTGGTGCGATCTAGTTCGCCTCATACAAATCTGACCCATTTTGAGGAGAATTGTAAGCACGAGGCGCTGGGGATGCATAACTACCATAATAAAATATCCAAGAGCCAAATATTTGTGGATGTAGCCCAGGAGGGGGTGAACCACGGTAATATCTGTGTAACGTGATGAATGCATGTACATATTTTTTTTCTTTCAACAGTTAATTGTTATGCTTGATGAATGAGTTCATACATTGTTATGGAATACGATTATACTGTTCGGGAAATAAACTGTGAAATGCAAATGTTCACCCATGAAGAATAAGTAGATTACACTCACAATTCGTAGCACATGGATCTGATTAATAAACCCCTATCGCATACTAAATCCTAGGCTGTAAACACCTGAGTCTTACAACCACCCATTTAAAGCTATCTCGGGTGAGACTGCATAGTGCATTCTGTGTACTGTGTTTCCTTCTGGTTTACCAAGAGGGTCGATAGTTTTAAAGGCTTTGTTGGAAACTCGAAAGACATGAACCCTGGGTCAATAACTTAGATGGTCAAGAAAGAAGAATAAGCAAGTAAAAACCAACATATGGTAGACAATAGGGTTAATCTTGTAGTGAAGGGATGTCTCTTCAAAACAATTTTAATGAGTGTGACAGAGACAATATCACTCAATTATCTTTTCAATTTTAAGGAATCTGAAAAGACCTTAACTATGGACTCACTCATCCTTTTTCGTAATTTAGTCCCCTAAGCCCAAAATAGTATAAAAAATAACTTAGGAGAACTCTCCTGGCGAGACATGTCTCCCGAGGCATACCTTTTTCCTATGTAGTCTATTGGCCATAAAAAGGGTTGAACTTATTCCAAATAGATATTCCTTCTAGACCAATTAACAAGTGTGAAATAAAAAAGGTCACTTAATGATATTTTCTTGTTTAGGGAGTATGAAAAGGGATTAAATAAAACTCCAAGGGGGTTTCCTTTTTTGTAAATAATCTCCAAGGCCCAAAAAAGTGATAAACCAAAACCAGGGAGAATGGCCCTTTTTCAAAAATTTAGTCCCTCATGCCCAAAAAAGGGTTAAAATTACACTTGAGAATACTCTCCTAGCGAATTGTAGCTCCTAGGGAATACCTTTTTCATAAAATTAGCCATCCAGAATGAAAATGGGGTAATTTATCGCTAGACAAATGTGCCTTCAAATTTCAGTTTGACGAGTGTGAAGGGAAACAAGATCACTTGGAAATCTTTTCAATTTTAGAGAGTCTGAAAAGGGATTAAAGAAGACTCCAGGGGCGATCCTTTTCTTAACTAATCTAAACAAGGCTGAAAAGGATAAACAATTTCTTGTTAGATGTCACTTTCATAGTTTAAGTGAGCTTGAAAGACAACAAACCATGCTCTTAGGGAGTCCCTCAGGTATTGTCTAGAAAACGATGAAGAAGAAGGATGAGCCTTCAACACAAAGTCATGATGGGACTAAAATGACTCCCAATCCTATAGGAAACT